>PVKC010000384.1:0-69992 GCA_004027635.1 Crocidura indochinensis | reverse complement strand
TTACAAGCATTGCTGGGATGATCCTGTGATCCCAAGCACTATAAGGTACAAGCAGCATCACATCCTCTGTTTCTTTCACTAAATTCCAGTCTAATTGATCCATTATCTATTGAGCACCACTTGAAAACACCTCCCTGATATTTATATCTGATAAGTTATTTCTCTTAAAAATGGAGAGTTTTAGAAAAGGTGCAAGGTATTAAAGAAGAAAAACCACTGTAAACTAAACATAAACTGATATTATAGGATTAGCAATATGAGTTAAAGAAGGCATTGGGTGTATTGTAAAATATATAACAAAATGATTTTATTAAAAGAATTATACATATATTATTTATATTAATACAAAAACATTACCCATTAAATCCCAATTCCATATTCAGTAAGATTGTGGGCCAGGAGGATAGTGCAATTAGTACAATAGGTACACACTTTTATTCAAATGTTGCTTATCCAATTTTTTTGTCTACCAGGCCCACCAGGAATAAGTGATCCCTTAGTGTAGGGTCACTAGTAAGTCATGATCAAAGTGGGTGTGAATTGCCCCTCAAATATTAATTTTAATAACATGTTTATAGTAAAGATATTTCATTTGTTAACACTAAAAGGACTTGTTGAAAAAAACTACATAGAATCAAATGATAAATATTTAAATGATAGAAAATTAATTCTAGGAAAAATTCAGATCTGTAGGTAAATAAATGGCAGAGATGATGAAAGTATATGAGCAAATATGAAAGACTTATTTTCCTGTACTAAACTTGTACTGAGAGAGATAGACTCAAAATAGTCTCCCTCATCTATGGGTGTTAAGAAAAATTAAAAATTAAAGACACTATTGTAATAAGGCCTAGAAACAATAGAGTTAAGGGCTATAATGGCTGGAAGGACTGGCTCACAATTTAAAACACATCACAAAGAGTGATGAACGCTGTTAGGGAAATAACTACACTAACAACTAGCATGACAATATTAAAGAATGAGAGAAGTAGAATGCCTGTCTCAAATACAGGCAGGAGTCGGGGAGAGGGGCATTGGTGGTGGGAATGTTGCACTGGTGAAGGGGCGTATTCTTTTTATGACTGAAATCCAAGCATGCTTATAATCATGATGTTTAAATAAAGATTTATATATTAGAAAAAACATAAAATAAAACATAAAAAAAGTTCTTTTGCTGAGTTTGCCATTATATTTATATTTATCTGAGGGAAAATGAGTTTTATTTTAATCTTGCACCATTTAAAATATCAAGAACTAAATAGAAGGAAGAGGGGTTAATAACTAAATAGAGGGAAGAGGGGTTAATAAAATTTAATGTAAAAAGAAACAAAACTAAGTTCTAAGTTTAAGGTGTTATTTAAAATTTAAAAGATATAACTGAGTTCTGAGTATGTGAGTCTAAGAATGATCCATAGAGATTAAAGAATGAGTACAGTAGTTGAGGACTAGTTAAGGCTGTCTCATAAAAAATGATGAAAAGAACCATTTTAAAATTAAAGTTATACATCAAGCTATGATTTTTCACAGAATTTAAACATTTGAAATATTTGTACCACTTTTCAAATAAAATAAATACTTCAAAGCTGTCAATTCATAGGAAAGTAGAAAGATAAATCTCAAGAGCTTTGGGGAAAGTGCATCAGGTAAGAACAAATACAAGTTCCAACTCATTTAATATCTCAGATTTCCAGAGACACATTAAAATCAAGATCACGCTATTTAAAAATATTCCCTGGTCATGGCTATTAATCACCATATTTATTCATTGTTGCTATAATAACATAGTACTGACTTGACTAGTTAATTAGAAATGAAAGATGAGAAATGTACTGCAAAAACTATCTATATGCCTAAATTACTTTTTCATATTAAAATATTAAATATATTAAAGTATTTACATTATTGGCATATATCTAAATTACAAAGAACAAAAGTCACTCGGAGTACCAAAGTACAGATGATTTGGGATTTTATACTAATGTTAATTCTCATATGCGTTATACACAAAAGCATTTAGAATTCCATACTTTCAAAATTATGTAGTCAACTTATTTTTATATTTTTAATGCCATACTTTAGGTCTTTCTCAAACAGTATATATCACAATATTTGCTTTTTCATTAAAGTCAGATAGATGTTTTCTCTAAATAAGGAATACAATTTTTGTTTGTTTGTTTGTTTTTGTTTTTGTTTTTGGGCCACACCCGGCGACGCTCAGGGGTTACTCCTGGCTATTCGCTCAGAAGTCGCTCCTGGCAGGCACGGGGGACCATATGGGGAACCAGGGGATCGAACCACGGTCCGTCCTAGGTTAGCGCAGGTATCTTACCTCCAGCGCCACCGCCCGGCCCCCAGGAATACAATTTTTATATAAATAGTAAATAGCATATTTATCAACCAGAGATCATATATTTTCTGCACCCCTATGAGATTTCTCAGGATATTCTAAAAGGGACACAGCTTAATATCACCTGAGATCCAAAGTACAGGATTTAATGGACACTTAGCTAGTCAGGAAAGTGGTGAGGGCACAGTAAGGAAACAAGTTGGAAAGTGAGGCCAATAGTGGAAAGTAAGAAAAAAGTTGAGAAACAGTAATGTGGAGTATTTTGAAGTTTTTTGGTTATATTTTTTTCAGAATTCAGTGTTTTCTTTTGGCTCCATGTTGAGAGATGGTTCCTGACTGTTCAGGAAATCATATATGTAAAAATATTGAATGTTACTTTTGTCTGTTTTATACGGGGAGTGGAATCACAATCATCATGATCAGGATGTATTCCCAGCTCGACATTCTTAGTTGTATTTGGGAGCTCTTGTGGGCTGCTTCCATGTTCCAGGCAAGCACCTTACCTGGTATTTTATTACTCACGGACGAAAGTATTGTATTTTAAATGAAAATAAACTACAAAACTTAATATAAAAGGCAGTATGTCATCACTTATTTTACTTATTGTTTATTTGACTTGTGGAGAAATTAAATATTAGTTTGGGTTTCATAACTTCCATAGTATTTAATATTTAAGTTGTTTTTGTGATGATATCCTAGATAATTAACTTAGTAATAACTGAATCAACCATAATTTATACTGTCTTGTAAATCAGCATTATTATAGTTTAATAAAGGAAATAGTTTGCATTTCAATTTATATCAGTATTAAAAGTTTACATTAACTTGTCTAATATTGTGCCAATGCAAACATGTCTACTACTGTTTTAATAAATTAATTAGTTAATTAATTAATTTGGAAAATCTTCAATGAAGAACTCAAGAGTCCTGAGCCGATGCCTCTATGTAAATGACGAAGGATGCTGTTGGGTTTTGTGATCCAGAGAGAGTATAAATAATAATATGTAAGCACATATATAGTAAGTCATGCCAGTTACTACAAAACATTTGAACCATAAATATAAGTTATGCCTTAACTTTTACTATAGATCAATTTATTAATGATATAATAAGGTATTAGACAAATTAGATAACATAACATTTAAGTATACATTTGCTATAGAAAGTCAAGATTTATAAAGATCATATGACTTAAGAATTAAAACTTAAGAATGAAAACTAAGGCCCCGAGAGATAGCATCGTGGTGTTTGCCTTGCAAGCAGCCAATCCAGGATCAAAGGTGGTTGCTTCGAATCCTTGTGACCCATATGGTATCCCGTGCCTGCCAGGAGCTATTTCTGAGCAGACAGCCAGGAGTAACCCCTGAGCACTGCTGGGTGTGGCCTAAAAACCAAAAAGAAAAAAAGAATTAAAACTAAATATATTAGAATTTTAATTACCAAGTTCATATACATTTTAGATAAACCACATCATATATAATTTTTGATTGGATAATACATATTGGCTATTCAATAAATATTTGTTATTAAAATTTTAATATAATATCATCTATTTATTACATGGGATTGTTTTGAAAACTAGCTTTTATTGTTTGACCCTTTGTGCTCATTTTTTAATTTATTTATTTAAAAAATTAATCAAAAACTAGAATAGTTGATCATAATACATTTGTTTCCAGATAAGAGAAAGTGAAGTTCTTGAAAATATGGAATTAAAAAATAATATGGAAGAAAAAAGAAAGATAAAAATTAAAGAATAAAAAAGACAAACAGAAAGAGAAAAAAAGAAAGGAGAAAAGAAAGAAAAATGAAGTGGAGGAGGAAGGAAAGAATAAAGATAAAGGAAAGCAAGAAAAGAAAGAAAGGAAGGAAGAGATAAAGGCAGAAAGAAAATAAAGCATAAAAAAGAGATAAAGAATAAGGGATAGTGAGAAAGGAAAAAAGGAAGGAACGAGAAAGGAAAGAAAGAAAGAAAATGAAAAAAGAAAACAGAAAAAGAAAAAAGGGACAAAGAAGAAAAATGAAAGGAGAGAAAAAAGAAAGAGAAAGAAAAAGAAAGAAAGAGAAAGAAAAAAGAAAGAAAGAAAGAAAGAAAGAAAGAAAGAAAGAAAGAAAGAAAGAAAGAAAGAAAGAAAGAAAGAAAGAAAGAAAGAAAGAAAGAAGGAAGGAAAGAAAAAAGTAAGTATACTGGCAACCTTATTTGTTAAAATTATTCTATCACCATTAAAATTATTAATATAATGATAGAAGGTTTATTCAATTCTCATTGTTTTATGTCCTATCATTTAATTTGGGGTGTTTCTTTAGGGATGACAGCATCAAACAAATGAAGTTGTCCAGAAATTCAAAACTATTACAGTCAGCCAGTGTTTTTTTTTCTTGATTTCTCAAATCATATTTGGAAAAACTTCATATACATTCTTTCTCTAAAAACAAAATTATTCCTTAAACATTAAAGATTTTTCAGAATAAAGAAAAAATTCAGAATAGACAAATAATTAAACAACCTTTCTTAGTATATTATATTAACTCAAACAAACTTATAATTTTTATCATAAATTCATTTTGTAACAGAAATAAATTAAACCTCTGCATACACTCCTAAGGAACTCTGTAACACATTAAATATATATAAAACACTTCATGACATGTCATTTCATTTTAAAATAAACTTTTTGTCAGAGTTATCCTAGAAAAAATTGAGATAAATACTATATAGGCCAAAAGAAAAATGATTACTTTGTACAATTTGTGATACTTTTTGAGTTTTTTCTTTTATACTTAGCGCTTTTCAACATTCACATTTCAAATCATGTAACTTCTTCAAAATTCATTTTACATTTTAAAATGAATCATAAAGAAATTATGTACATTTAGAGCCTAATTATTTCTTCCAGGCATTACAGATTTAAATAGTAGGCAAGGAAAGTTAAAGTAACTTACTCCAGACCCCCTTTAAAGTAGCAAATGTCAGAATCAAAGTTAGAAAAACTGGCCCTAGAGCTGAATCACTCATCTAATTTTATAGTTTTCTTCTAAGATAGTTTAATGCTATTTCTTTTTCTGTATAGCTAGAACTGTTGTTTGTAATCATAATACCGAAATTTGTGGTGCCTAAGGATCATGGCTTAATAAACAATGTCATTAATAATGAACATTGATGAGGCCGGAGTAGTGGCCCAATGGGTAAGGCTTGCCCTGGCTAGCCTAGGACAGACCAGGGTTCAATCCCTCGGCGTCCCATATGGTCCTCCAAATCAGGAGCGATTTCTGAGCACATAGCCAGGAGTAACCCCTGAACTTCACTGGGTGTGGCCCAAAAACAAACAAACAAAAAAACATTGACATTCTTTTAGAGTTTTGCTGCTGCAAACTAAGTAACAGTGAACTTCAATGAACACTTACTGTTGCTTAGAAATTTACCAAATTATAAATTATAACTACAGTAAAATTGATTATTCCTATTTTATAATTGATTACATTATATTCTATTATTAATTTATTATTTTTATTTTTAATACAGAATTTGAAAGAATCCCTCAACACGATGCAATAATTGCATTCATGACATTGTTTGAAATACTAAATATATTACATCATAATTTGTGGTAATTTGTTTAATATGTTCAAGTAAAGGTACTAACAATGTTTTATTTACCATTTACCTATAATAGTAAGAATATATGTTAATATGTTTGAATATGTTTAATTGATGTTTTACATGTCCTCTATTTCTAATTCAAAGATTTCCATTGGCAGTTTATTTTTTCCTAAATATCTTATGAGCATTTCTTGCATATTAAGGACATTGGTCCTCCATTACATATTGTTAACTTTATTTTATTTGTTTCACTTAAGACCTTTTTATGGTAATTTTGGTTACAGTGACCTTTAAAGTTTATAGCTGCTTCCATCACTTGATTTTAACTTTTACAGAAAAATTAGGTAAAATTATTATATGTTAAACTAGAAACATTATTTTTATCAATATTTTGTTTGAAGGGAGGCTATTTATAGATATCACTAACAGAATCTTTCAGTCAAATGCTCTGTCACTGAGCTATGCCCCCAACTAGCAGAATTTTGGTAGGGGTGCAACATTTTCAAAAGTTGTAAGAGCAGAGCACTAATAAAGCTAGTTAGAGTATCAAGATGCATTGTATTTTTGCCTTTTTAGGTAAAGAGGCTCTTTGAGGATTCTAGGAAGAAACTGGGGAGAATCCCACAAAATGACAATAAAAGATTCAATAATTGAGAATTCTGATGTGTAAAGAAGTAGTGAACAATGGAATAGTGCAAATAAGTAATTAAAATAATACTTATTAATAATAGCTAGCATGGTAATAATATTAAAGCCAATAGAAATAAAGGTCAGGAGTTTCAGTCCATGGTAGGGAGCTTGCTACAAATAGCAGGGGAGGGTAGTTAGGGCATAGAAGGGATCACTATGACTATTTTCATAGGAAATGATCACTATGAAAAACTTAAATAATCTAGTTATTAAAAATAATGCTTATATTTTGACTGATACCAACCAGGAGTTTTAAGACAAGCCAAAGTAACCTGTTTATGTGGTAAGGCAGCCAAATCCTTATAGCATAAATGAAAAACTAGTGCTTAAAACATGATTTAGTGTGAAGAAAGATGAGTGCATATACATACCTTTGATAAAATTGGGTTGTTCTGTACTTTTTTCATATTGATACCTGGCTGGGAAGTTTCTACACTGTTCTCAAAATGTACTAGATTCTTATTAGACTTTTTTACTTACAGATCAGTCTAAGCTACTTTAACACATTTTATAAAAAACACTATAAGGGTTTATAATGTAATTGAAGGACAAATGACATTTTTGTAATTGTAAATCTTCTCTTAAATCAATCAGTTCTCTCAGTTCATTATGGGTTTTCTTTAATGCTGTAAAGAAGGTTTTCTAGTTTTTCTTTTCTATTTACACATGAACATTTTAGTTTGTTATGAAGTGTTAAAATGTTTCTGTGCCTATGTGCTGCGCATATTTTACCCTCTTTATATATATATATGCTACACATATATATGCTACACATATTTTACCCTCTTTATATATAAAGAGGGTAAAATATGTGTAGCACATAGGCACAGAAACATATATATGTTTATATATATATCCTTTTTAATAAAAATGGTTTAAAGAAAATGTACCATCTTTGTTATATAGGACAAATAATAAAAAGTAAGAAAAATATGTGTAGAAAATGTATAGGAATAAATGTGTGTTATAGTGTATAATTAATTTCATTACTGCATTTATTTTTATATGTATAAAAATGGAAAGTTTTCTTGAATTTTCACAGAAGACAATTGATATGTTTGAAAATAATTGCAATTTTCTGAATCCTAATGTTCATATATTAGTGAAAAAGTCATCTTCTAATATGATGTTACCAATTTTAAATTGTGTGATTGCTAATATTATAATGATTAATATTTTGTTCTACATGAACATATCTTTAATATTCTAATTTGATTTATTTGGATGCTTGGCAAGTTAGTGGTGTGGCAAATTTTGAATCCTCGCTGTCATTTCCAGGTTGGTCTCTCCACAGGAAGGTGAATGTCCTCATGTCATAGTGACCAGATTAAGTGATCAAAAATTAAGGCTGATGCCATGCTGACTTCTTGATTTCCACCTGGAATGGCATTTCTGCTACATTCTGCTTTCTAGAAATTAACTAATATCTATATCTCCTAGTGCTAAAGGAATAGGAAGACATTTTTTTAGTTTGTTATATATTATATATTATGTTAACTTTATTTTATAATACTGTATTTGCCAGCATATAAGACGACTGGTTGTATAAGACTACCCCCTAATTTTACATAGGTTTAGGCCTATGTTTTCTGTATAAGACAGAGAATTCCTGTGCTGCAACTGTATGTAGCACTGTGAGCCAATCACAACAAGCAAAGATTCAAAGGGTATACTGGAATAGACTTTCTCTCTGACTCTGGCCCATTTGAGCAGGCTTTTGACAGTGTAGATTTGGGTCCAGAAATTGTCTAATTTACATGCATCAAAAGTCTGCTTGGATTGGCCGAGTTAGAGAGGCGGTCTGAGCAGCCTTGCAATGATTGGTGCAGGATCGAGTTGGAAAATTCGTTTTGTGGCAATATCCAGATGATTTTCATTTAGCGGCATATCAAGATGTTTTTCGGGATATACTCGGCATATAAGACGACTCCCAATTTTCTGTTGACTTTTTTTTCTTTTCAAAAGTCGTCTTATATGCCGGCAAATATAGTAAATTATTTTATTAAATTATTAAATTAATATGTATTAATTTGATATTAAAATAATCAAGCTTTATTTATTGGGAATAGTTAGTTTCTATCTTTGAACATGTCCCAATCATTAGTACTTTTTTGAGAAGGCATTATGGCATTATGCATGTCTGCATTCTCAGAAAGTCTAAAATTGTCTTATTTCCTGTCACAGATCTACAATTACCTAACTTTTCTACCAAGTACTTTTTATTGCAGAACAGCATTAGAAACCAAGGTTATGTATGTGCTAATTTTTTTTCTTTTTTTTGTGGGGGGCATACCCGGTGATGCTCAGAGGCTCCTGGCTTTATGTTCAAAAATCACTTCTGGATTTGGGGACCATATGGGACTCCAGGGGATCGAACCACACAGTTTATCCTAGGTTAGTACATGCAAGACAGATGCCCTACCACTTGCGCCACTGGCTCATTTTGTAATTTCTTTTTTAAATTTTTCTAGTACTGCCAACTGACAGAAAAATATGCACATATGAAATCATGAGGGGCTGGAGAGAGACAGCATGAAGGTAAGGTGCTTGCCTTGCATGCAGAAGGTCGGTGGTTCGAATCCCGGTATTCCATATGGTCCCTTCAGTCTGCCAGGAGCTATTTCTGAGCATAGAGCCAGGAGTAACCCCTGAGCGCTGCTGGGTGTGACCCATAAATCAAAAAAAAAATCATGAATATATATATATATATATACTCATACATCTTTTTATGTAACTATATATTATGTAAATTATAAATTAAAATTAAAATTTTCAAAAATATTCTAATTAAAAATATCATGCAGAACATTGCTTTTCTATAATTGATCATTTACTGTGAGAAACATTCACCATTTTTCCTTAATATGTTCAATTATATTAGAGATATATAGATATAAATTGTTACTGTATGTACCCAAAGGGAAATCCATTTATCAAGTGGAGTACAATGTTATGTAAAATTTTTTTTGTCTTTAGGGGCCAGTGAGATGGCTCAGTGATAGGGTTTTTGCCTTGCAAGTGGCTGATCTAAGAGGAACTGAGGTTCGACCCCCTGGCATCCCATATGGTCCCCCAATCCAGGACCAATTTCTGAGCGCATAGCTAGGAGTAACCCCTGAGAGTTACCAAGTGTGCAAACACATTTTGTTTCCCTTTAGTCTAACCGAAATTATTATTTCCCAAGTGACTTATGTTAGCACCTTTGCCCTAGCACTGCTTTAGTGAGATTATTTCATGTATTTAAAATAGTTATTTGGGAGCCGGGAGGTGGTGCAGGAGGTAAGGTGCCTGCTGCCTTGCCTAGGACGGACCACGGTTCGATCTCCTGGTTCCCATATGGTCCCCGTGCCTGCCAGGAGCAACTTCTGAGCGCGTAGCCAGGAGTAACCCCTGAGCGTCACTGGGTGTGGCCCAAAAACAAATAAACAAAATAAATAAATAAAACAGTTATTTAATTGCATGTATATGTTTAATTTCTCATCCAAAATTCTCTAACTTTTTATATTATGTCTATAACAGTCATAGTTTGATTCTTAAAATAATGCCATTTGTTTTATACTTCTGCTTTCTTTTATTTTATTTTTGTTATTGTTGCTGTTCCAATTTTTTCTTTGTAAGCTAAACATTGTGTGTGAAATGTTTTCAAGATCATTTGAGCTTCTGGATAATGTTATCTTTTTCCACAGAGGATTTATTCTCTTTTCTGGCAGACAGATGACAAATCTAATTAATACAATCAGCACTTGAAATTATCACAGCTGGTCTTTACACTCTAGTTTATTTTCAGTTCAATTTTAATTATGTGTTGCAGTCCTTCAGGTTCCCAAACCTCAGTTATTTACCAGGACTCCTCGTCACTGGCACTGATTTCAACTTCCTCTTCCTATAACTCCCAGAGACCATAGAAAGTTCTACTTAAATTTTCAACTTTTCAGTAAGTTTACCAATAAATTTGATTCAAAGGCAGAACCCAAAATCATTTTTACAAATATTGACTTTAAAAAGTCATATTTTAAAATATTTCCTAGAATAATCCAATGTGATCATTTTAAATACCTTATTTTTGGGTTTTTTTTGTTTGTTTTGTTTTATTTTGGGCCACACCCTGTGATGCTCGGGGATTACTCCTGGCTATGCGCTCAGAAGTCGCTCCTGGCTTGGGGGACCATATGGGAAACCGGGGGATTGAACCGTGGTCCGTCCTAGACTAGCGCAGGCAAGGCAGGCACCTTACCTCTAGCGCCACCACCCAGCCCCAATACCTTATTTTATTTTACTTTATTAGTTTTCTTTAGTTCTATCAGTATATTATTTGATTTTGGCTCATAATTCTTAGAATAGAAAGCATTCCCTACCCAAACCTTCCTTTACCTTATCCTTAGATAGGAAGCATTTTAAAAAGTATTTTATTGAAACCTTTGTGGTTGACAAAATTCTTCATAGTTGGGTTTTGACATACAATGTTTTGGGACCAATCCCACCACCAGTGTTTATCTCCCTCCATGTTGTTCCCAGAGAGCAAGCCATGCCACCTTCTGTGCCCCAGCCTGCCAGCATAGCAGACCCATCATTATACATTTTGACTGTTAAAATTTTGGTCTCAAGATTTTATTGCTACTTTGCATATTTAGTCCTTTCCTTTATTGACACCACCAATGCACCTGAGACCTCTTAGCCCCTAGTCCCATTCTTCATATTTGTGTTTTTCCTCCTTCACTGAAGTTCTTTTTTCCTCATTTTTTTACTCTAGGGCCAAGAGTATTAAAGACAACTCTTCTTTAAACTATTGTATTTTTATGCAGTTATTCTAAATACCACATATAAATGATATTATTATGTATTTTTCCTTATTTTATGACTTATTTCATTGAACAGAATATATTCAATTCCATCCATGTTGCAGCAAAATGCACAACTGCATTATTCTTTACAGATATATAGTATTCCATTTTATACATGTATCACATCTTTATGATCCACTCATTTGTTGTTGGACATCTAAATTGATTCCAATTCTTACGTATTGTCCTGAGTGCTGCAATGAATAGTATTATGTAAACATTTTTCATTAAATGTTTTTTCTATTCTGGATTGGATCTCCAAATTTGGGTTTGGTGGGTCCTTTAGCAAATTGATTCTTCATTTACAGAGAACACTCCATACTGTTTTCTATAGCTGTTGGACCAAGCAACATTCCCACCTATCACCACATTCCCACCAACACAATTTTCAATTTTTTTCTTAGTATTTCTGATATTGGTCATCGCCACTGTGTAAGATGATATCTTATTGTTCACTTGATTTGTATTTTCCAAATAATAAGTGATGATGAGCTTATTTACATGTGCCTGTTTGCCATGTATTGATTTTTCTTAGGGAAGTGTCTGTTCTTTTCCTCTCCCCATGTTTAATGGGGTTTTTAGATTTTGGGGGTGGTAACCTTTGTGAATAATTTGTATTTTCTAGTTATCAATCCCTTATCTGGTGTATTTAGTGCAAATATTTTTTCCACTCAGTTACTCCTGGATCTATGATCCAGAATCACTACTGGATGCTTTCTGGTGACTATATATAATACTGGGTCTCCAACATATACAATGACATACCTCTGTAAAATAACTGGTTGACTCACCAATACTTTTACGTTACTTCTTTAGTTCATCTCTTCTTTATCTTCTCCCCCATTTTAATAATTTCAATTTTGCAATTAAGGGCCAGTAATTTATTCATTCACTATTCAATGATGTATATTCCTCTATTTTGTTTCTCTATATACCACTGATGAGTAAGATCATCTGGAGCTTATCCTTTTTGTTCTGACTTATTTGACTTAACATGTGCCTTCCAGCTCAATCCAACTTGCAGTAAACTGTACACTTTGTCTTTTCATGTAGCTTTGTAGTGTTATATAGTATATGCCACAAATTCTTTTTTTTTTTTTTGGTTTTGGGGTCACACCCAGAAACATTCAGAGGTTACTCCTGGCTCTACGCTCAGAAGTTGCTCCTGTCAGGCTCGGGCACCATATGGGATGCCGGGATTCAAACCACTGTCCTTCTGTATGCAAGGCAAATGCCTCACCTCCGTGCTATCTCTCCGGCCCCCACAGATTCTTTATTCACTTATCTGTCATTGGAAATTTGAGTTGTTTAGCTGTCCCAAATATTATAGATATCATTATAATGAATGCATATATGCATATACCTTTTTAAATAAAACCTTGTGTTTCAAAGATAAAATGGCAAAAATGTAGAATTACTGAGGTTATATGGAAACTCTATTTCTGATTTTTTTGAGAAGTCAATGTTTACAGAAGCTGAACTAAACATAATTTCTATGAACAATGAATAAGGATTCCTTTTTCCTTCATGCCCACCAAACACTGTTTCATTTTTTTCTTATATAGTTTGACATGACATTTTATTGTTATTTGTCATTTTTCCTATAACAATAAATAAACACTTTTCTAAATGTCTACAAACTGTTTATTTGTTCAACCTCCCACACTATTTCTTGATGGAGTTATGGACTTTTGTTGTTGAGATTTGTGAGTTCTTTATAGATCTTGGATAGCAGCTCTTTTTAAGATTATGGCACACACATCTTTTTTCCATTCTATAGTGTTTTTTTTCCAGGTAGCCTGAGTGTCTTTGGTCGTGTGATCTAATTTCAAATGTAAAGTGATTCACCTTACTAGGATGTGTCACTCATATGATTGGCCAAGATACTTTTATTTCATATGCCATATAAACTCTCTCATATTTCCACTTGTATTAATTGATAAGATTTCGGGGCCCGGGAGATAGCATGGAGGTAAGGCATTTGCCTTTCATGCAAAAGGTCATCGGTTCGAATCCCGGTGCCCCATATGGTCCCCCGTGCCTGCCAGGAGCAATTTCTGAGCATGGAGCCAGGAGTAACCCCTGAGCACTGCCGGGTGTGCCCCCCCCCCAAAAAAAAAACAAAAAAAAGGAACAAAAAAAAACAAAATTGATAAGATTTCTAAGTAAAATTTTTTCCATTAAGTCATGTTGCATATTTCTTTATCATATCACATATATGAAGTATCTCATTATCTTACACTATTATTGCATAATATTTGAAATATAAGTCAATAAAATTCATATTCTATAAATATATCTTTAATATTTTTAATTTTATGGAATTTAAATAAAATGAATTTAGAAGCAAAATAAATAATTTAGGTAATGTGTCCATGTTTTTTTAACTAAAATGGTGCAATATTTTTAAGCAATATTTGGTTTAACTTTTTTTATTGATTGTTTTGGTCATACCTGGCAGCTCTCAGGTGTTACTCCTGGCTCCTGCACTCAAAAATCAATCATGGGAGGCTTGGAGAACGATATGGATGCTGGATGCTGAATCTGGGTGCATCCCGGGTCATCTACATATAAGACAATGCCCTACTGCTGTGCTATCGCTCCCATTCCTTATCTTTAAATTTTAATGTAAAAATAAGCATTTAAACTTTTGGTTTAAAGATTCAAAAGTAAAATGGAACATATCACTTACAAGAACTTTAATATATTCAAAGCCAACTGGGAGTTAATTCTAAAATTTTTAGTACTAAGTTTTACTCTTAATATCTGTGTACTCAATACATGATATCTTGGTTAAATAATTGATTCCATCTTTTTTAATTGGATAGTTATTTCCTTTGACTATCTTCTCTTGAATTAATAGAATACTTATTGCTACTTGGTATACTTGGTGTTCACTTGCACATTACTATTTGTCTAATAGCCTTACCAATGAAATTAAGAGAATTATATTTAGTTTGTCTCAAAACTATCTACTGCTGATCATGTGCTTCAAAAATTTTATGTTCCCTTATCATACTTTATTATCAGTCAAGAACAAATGTTAGTGCTAAATACTAAATTTTTGCTAAAACATCAATTTGAATGGTTGTTAACATTTAACCCTCTACTATACTTGCTGAAGCAGGATGTCCTGAGAATCAATTCAGTAATCTAAATGTTTTCCAAGTTTATGGATTATGATTATGTGCACTAATATTTGAAATCTACTTCTTCCATAATTCAGAGCCAGTCTTGGAATAGAAAATGCAGGTTCTTTAACATGCATTATTTATAGTAAAATATGGTTTCTATTTACTATTTATAGAATTTTGGAAATAGATTAAAATGTGATTCCCTTTATACATTTGATGCTTATATCAGTAACTGTATATAGTATGTATATAGTGTGATAATATAGGGAATTTACATTAAAATGTCAGAGCAAGACTGATAGGATACCACATTTAATTAAATCTAAGATGTTATTGGCTTTAAGATGCATAGTAAATAAGTATATAGTGTAAAGAAAAGAAAATCACTAGGACACAATATTTTTGTTTGTTTGTTTTGTTTTGGCGTCACATCCAGTGACGCTCAGGGGTTACTCAGAAATTACTCCTGACTTGGGGGGACCATATGGGACTCTGAGAGACTGAACCACAGTCTGCTCTAGGTTAGCACATGCAAGACAAACACCCTACCACTTGTGCCATAGCTCTAGCCCTCTAGGACACAATATCAATCAATTAGGATTTCTCCAACTTGTTAATAGAATCTTTTAAATATATATTATTTGTATACATCACATAAGATATATAATAATTAATTTAGATTCATTTAGATATATAACACTTGTATATAGTAAAGAAAATATTAGCAAAATTAACTATAACGACATTTATAAAGCTTTAAAACATTCCAAAATTCACTGAATTTATTTGCAGCTTAGAATTTCATTTGTTCTATTAGCTTTTAATACAAACATCACTTCAAATACTGCTTAATAGTTGACTCTATTTATTCTTCCCACATAGTATTTATTTTTCTGATGTGGGCATTTGATCTAAAATAGCTATAAAATATTTAATAAATATATTTAAATTCTAAACAGAAATAATGACTTATTAAGTAATAAAATTGCATATCAAACTCCATTCAAAACAGTTCTTACTCCAGAACCATTGATAAACATGTATAGTTGTCACATGACTGAGAATTAATAAAATAAACAATCAACTCAGAGTATTATTGATTCTACATAAAAATTGCAGGGTGGAGGGAAATGTGATTTTTCTATTTGGAGAAAAACCAAGAAAGGACAGTAGAATATATGTTATGGTAGAAATGTTCAAAATGGTAGAAAATAGTCATATATGTATATACATATATTTTCTTCTATCACTTGTATGTTTAACTTTCAGTTGCTTATTGAAGGTTTTGCATCTCCCTTTGTAGAAGTGTTGCCATCACTTCTTCCATAATTCTTTATAGCACAACTTGTAATTTTTGACATATCTCTAGCTACCTACTAGTAGAAGTTACTTTTCTTGAAGAAGAAGAGTAAAAGTTGTAGTGATGTGCAGAAAAATGGAAATATTGACTTGGCAGAGAATCAAATAATAATATTGCATTAGCAGTAGAATAATAAAGAGTAAATTTCTGTGACACCAGTATCCTATGGAGATTAACTTGGACATTCTTAGTACTATGGTAATGGTTCAGGAATGTCTGATCATTACAGAATTTATCTGATTAGTTAAGCCATCAGGTCAGGACAAACTAAATTAGAGCCCATAGAATAAAATCAGTACAAATAAGACTATGTAAAATTGTATTGAATAATTACTTAAATTATAGGTTGTTGGTTATTTCATGCCTTATTAACATTTAAAACATATAAGTAATTTCCATAATTAAAAAGCTGATTTTTGAGATATATGACATTAACTGAATAATTTGTAAATCATAACTCTTCTTTCCTGAAAAATATTAATTGGAATTTATTTTAGCACATAAAATATTAAGTTCTTACTCTTGTTTTTAATCTTACTCATGTTTTAAAACTTTTGATATATACCATATAATACAAACAACAATAAAATTTCAGGCATAGTATGTTCTAACACCATACCCACACACTGTAACTTCAGTAACTCAACTACTGTCTCAAGACCCCTTTTTCATTCACTCAAAAATTGGCCAGGTCAATTCTGTAAGTGACTTTTCAGGTCATTTGTCATTGTCGGTTATTTTCTTACTATAATCATTGTCAGTTATTATCTTAACATGTTCCTTTATAGAAAGAAGAGAGAGAAACAATTTTGTATCTTCTCCTTCTGACTTTATTTCACATGTTTTCTATTCATGTTGTAGAAAAATTCACGATTTCCTCTTTTTTATAATCAAGCAATAGTCCCTTGTATATAAATATCATAATAGTCTTTACCCATTTTTTATTTTTTGGCATTTAGAGTATTTACAGAACTTGGTTATTGTGAATAGTGCTGCATTGAATGGAATATAGTTCGACTGTTTTTCTGAAATATTATATTTGGGCTCCTATAGTAGATTTCATGCAGTGGAATTGCTGGGTCATCTGAAAGCTTAATTCATAATTGTTTGAGAAGTCTCTATTTCTCATAGAGGATGAACCAAATGATTTTTACTAACAGTGGCTGAAAGTATTTCTGCCCCCCATCTCCCAACATGGTCATCACTGGATGTTTCTGTTCTTTTTAATGTATAATGACCGTACTGATGTTTTGGTTTATATTTCCATAATGATAAATGTTGAAACACACTGTTTTTTTTCATGCATATATTTTATTTCTCTTTTCGAATGAATGACTTCTTTCTCGTTTAGTTTTTTTCTCTTCATTTTTTGATGGAGTTATATTTTGTTGTTGTCATATAAGTTAAAACCCAAGCACTTATCTATTCCTAGAAAAGTCTATAAAATGAATAATATATGTAATACAGGAGATAATATGGGACTAGACACTATCTTTTCAAACTCATAACCCTGGCTTTATTGTTAGAACCCTATGTGGTCTTATGAGTTTTATAAGAAAGGTTCCCTAAGAGGGGCCAGAATGGTGGCATACCAGTAGGGCATTTGCCTTGCACGAGGCTGACCTAGGATGAACCTCTGTTCCATTCCCAGCATCTCAAATGGTCCCCCAAGCCAGGAGCAATTTCTGAGCTCATAGCCAGGAGTAAACCCAGAGCATCACCTAGTGTGGCCCCAAAACATAACAAAACAAAACAACAAACAAAAAGAAATATTCTCTATGCAAAGAACCAGGAGGTAAGCTCTGAAAAACTCCAAAAGCAAACACAAAGTTAATTAACAAATAATATACAAAGTTCTCCTAACTTGTTCTATAATTATAAAAATTATATTTTTGCAGATATATTTTGCATATTTTATTCTTACCCATTATGTGTATGACTACTATAATGTATTCTTCCATTACTTTTCTTTAAAACTATAGTATGACTACATAAATAAACTATTTTACATGTAAGCTAAAATATATTTTATAGATAAGTTTATGTGTACAAAACATAAGTCAATTATTTTATTGATGTTTAATCATGCTATGTCTAAATTTTTATAGCATGGACTATTTTTAAAATTAGTGAATATAAGGAGATGTTTTTTGCTTTGTTTTTGGCTTGAACCACATTCATCAACTCTTGTGGCTTATAATCTCTGTACCTAGGATCAATCATGGTGATATATAGGAGACCCAATGTGGTGCTGGAGATTGAACTGGGCTGGGGAACTTGCAAAGCCAAGTGTCTTCGTTCTTATATTATCTCACTAAGCCCTCTTTGAAGCATATTTCATGACTGACTGATTAGATAGCCTCATAGAATGCACAAAATTTATCTTTAGTCAAGTAAATGTTAAGTATCAATGCTATCTAATAATACTTGCTACTGTAATAAATGTTCTATTTCTCTAGACTATGGTAGTCATGAGAAACACATGAAATAAAGTTGTGATTAAAGAACAGAAGATGTTAATTTATTAAATGAAGTTAAATTTAAATAGTTGCATTTTTCTTTAATGGAAAGATAAGTTCAAAGCTATTTGTATGTGCAGAATTTATTCTCTAGGGAGGCAGAAAAATATGTGATTTTCATTTATCTCATTGTATGAGTTTCCTAGTGGTATTAATATGCTTATTCCAGTCCCATATATATTCAGTCAGTGATGCATGCCTTACATTTGATGTTGAGCTCTGAGATGCTGATTGATCAATACTGGGACCAAAAGGCATAACCTATAGTACTGACAGGGGATGCAAAGCAATTAGTAAGGGGTAGCAGAGAGTGTACCTTGCTATAAATGTGCTTAAATTCTTTGAGTTATCTCCCTTGGCTCATTTTTTAAATTTGCTATCAATGCAAAGAGTAATCTTGAATTTAGAGCAATATATTTTGTCTGACAAAAGAACATTTTCATCAAAGCGTTCTTTAAAGTTATATTCAGTAATTTTTCTGAATTATACTATAGTTAGATTTAGCAATGATTGTTTGTCCAAGCATTGATTTCATAGCAAACTGTCTCATGTAATCATAAGACTCTCAAAACAAGTTCTTTGAAGGAAGCTCTTTTGTTTTTCACTAATGTTTTCTTGTTCTTGTTCTTGTTCTTCTCCTCCTTCTCCTTCTCCTCCTCCTCTTCCTCCTCCTCCTCCTCCTCCTCCTCCTTCTTCTTCTTCTTCTTCTTCTCCTTCTTCTCCTCCTCTTCCTCCTCTTCCTCCTTTTCTTCTTCTTCTCCTTCTTTTCTTCTTCAATTTTGTAGAAAGAAGAACTCAGGAAATTTGTTTCTAGCTTTTGCTGGCACAAGTTTGGGCTGATTATAGCATTCCAATTTCTAAAACCTATCAGTTCAATATGCAAATATGGACAGCCTCTGTAGCAGACACTGTAATCCTATTATAGTCTCAGAGTTATCTGAATCCTTAGAAATCCTGATTAGCCTTTTTAATCACCTGGCTTTTTTCTTGGATATTATTCCTATTTTTGGTGCTTTAGAATCCTTTCATGTGAGGAAATTTTTTCCTCACATTGTTTTGACTACAGATGCTTCCAGAATACTCTCTGTCAGAGAAATGTCACAGCATAATCTTTTCTACTGACTTATTTTAATAATAAATATCTAGAGTACATATTTTGCTGTGTAATAATTACATTAAAATTAGAGTTCTATTTGAAATAGGAATCCACATAAATGTTATTTACAGCATGCCATCTATTCTATATCATACACATTCCAACAATCCTATAATTATTTGAGTAGTGGAGTTTACTTTTCAAGTGCTCATAGTCAATTGATATATCTTATGAATAATTGTGATCTTGATTTCATCATATCAATGCTCTGATGAGATTATTCCGAAATACTATGAAATATTAAATGAATAATTTGAGGGTCAGAGAATCAGCTCATAAACTCAGAGCATTAAAGCACAAACTCTACATAGGGGTAATCCTCAAGCACCATTTAGTGTGACCTGATATAAACATATAATGCAAATACATATTATATGTCTCTGGAAGATTATATTTCTGAGTTTAGCTATAATTTTTAATTGATGCTTCATTTTATCTATTTATGAAAATCCATAACTTATACCTCTTATTATAAATTATTACTGACAGTAATTTAATATGTTATATTAACAGCTGTCAGAATTACTATATGTATAACAATATATTTCACATTGTGCAGTTGCTGAGAAATAAATGCAAAAGTGATATACCCTTTTTCTATTTGCTCTGTTAAGCTATAGTTATTTTATGTAGTTTATTTTTGAATTCCTTAAAATATTTAATAAACTTGAACAGTAGAAGGATTTAAAATCAAATTTATTTATATAATTGTCTCAATAATATTATAAATATAACAATAAATAGTAAAAACATTGTGAATTTAATTAAGAAGTTTTAAAACTAATGTCTGATTATAAATAGATTTTAGAAAGGACAACTTTTGAAATATTTTAACATGATTAATTTAGTATGTTAAGTATTTTTTTTTTTTTTTTTGGTTTTTGGGTGCACCCGGCAGTGCTCAGGAGTTACTCCTGACTCCATGCTCAGAAATTGCTCCTGGCAGGCACGGGGGACCATATGGGGCACCAGGATTCGAACCGATGTCCTTTTGCATGAAAGGCAAACGCCTTACCTCCATGCTATCACCCGGGCCCCATGTTAAGTCTTAATACTGATTTCTATTAAACATTCAGTAAACTCCTGAATCTCATGAGAGGGGAGGCTTAAAAAAAATCGTGAAAATTATTAGAAATTCTAAATTCTATACCAAAAGGCTAGTGAAAAGAGTGAAATAATTAAAGCCACATGAGTATAATATTTCTTTTAGATAATGTGATACAGAGGATTAAGGACTGAAAATTCATCCACACTCCTCACAACAAGGATTTGAGATTACTTCCTTAACCCTCTAGCCCAGGGGTGGCGAACAGGATTTTTACCCTCACTCAAAATGGTAAAATGCAATATGTGTTTAATATATTATTGTTAAAATTATATGCTGTTGTGTGAGTGTTTGTCTGTTTTGGCAGGTCACTACCAGGTGTGGCTCTCTGACTCGCACAGTTTAAAATTTTGGCTCTTTGTATCAAACTTGTTCACCACCCCTGCTCTAGCCACTAGAATGTGGTAGTGGCAATACCATTCTGCACTTGGCCTTTTATAGGACAAGCATCTTTTTCTGGGTATCAGGGAGCTTGAGATTATGTCAGCCTAAAAATTGAGAAAATAATCATACAAACAAAGCATTTACTTGATATCAAATAGTTTTAGAATAGAATACACAGATTAAACAGAAATAATAAACATGCCAAAAGGAGAGAGAAATTGGGGGTCTTGTGGAAAAAAGAGATGAAAATAGGCTAGTGGTCAAAGAAAGGTTCACTACTTTTAATGAATTAAAGCTATTGTCAAGTAATTCTACATAATTTTTTACTAATTCTATTCTCTAGTAAAAATTCTATACTGATCAGATATTGTGACACAGATTAGAGCTTTTTGAATGTTTGAAATGTTTACCAGTTGTGATCCCTTTCACCTGATAAAATTTTACACAACCCTGGGTCTTTATGCATAAAAATAAGAATTTAAATTAAATTTTAGTAATAAAAATTAATTTATTTTAAAATCATACCTGTATTAAGTTACATAATCAATAGAGAATAATAATCAGTTTAAGAAGCTAAGATTCAGATGGTTCTTAAAAATATTTTTCAGCATTTTCTTTTATTATCCTCCCAACCTCTCTCTTTTTCCCCTATCTCATCTCTTCTCTCCTTTTTTATGTTTCTAGATACTGAACTAAATTGTCACAGATACAAGTAAAATGATCTACCAATATGCTATGTCTTTGAACCTGATTGATAGTTTCTTCAAGTAATTTATTTGACTTTGGCCAAATATATTTGTCAGTTTAAATAAAACTTATGTACAGTGATGTCTCTAGTTACATTTTAAAATGCTTCAGCAAGGTTAACTTTTCATAGGTGCCCTTTAAATAGTTCTAAATCCTAGAATGCGAAGACCTAGGACTGTATAAAAAAGAAAGCAATCTAACTGAATATATTTTCCTAGCATTTATGCAAACGAAATAGAATATTTGGTGATATTATATTGAACTTTCTAAATTTACTTATCTGCCATTTGAACACCATTGGAATGCCTGAATAAATGAGATGCAAATTAGAATACTGCATATGGAAAATCTTGACCCCAAACCATGAAGTATAATAACCGCCGTGAATATAAAACACCATTTTGGAAAATAATTGTTATGCTATAATAAATAAAAAAATTTAAAGTTGAAGAAAAAGAATCCCTTGTCAATTTGCACAATAGCATCCACCACTGTTTATTAGTTGTTGTATATGTATTAAATGCTATATAGTACTCCTAAAATAATCTTTTGCTGAGTTGTTAACTAACTCTGAGTTTATTAATTTAATATGTAAAAAGATCGTTGCTATTTAAATTTGAAGAAAAATCTGTTTTAAAAAATCATAAAATAACACAGAAAAATATAATATTTGGGGAAGATGCACTTTGCATTTACAGAAAATATACCATATTTCTATTTTGAAGCATATGAGCTAAAAACCTACTATAATACTTTGAAGAAGGAACCGCCTTTAAATATTTTAAGTTCTTTTTTATCATCAAAACAATTCATGTATATAGAATGACTATCCCAAAATAGAGTTCAACTCTACTCGAAATAGCACTAGTCTGCTTTTGTCTTATTGTTTGGTCAACCATAAGAGAAAATTAACAAGGAAGTTGGCACAAACAAGCATGGAGAAAGTAGAGAGAGAGAACTTACAGGGAAGTGGAGCTCAAAATCGAGTACTAAGCAAAAGGCAGGAGAAGAGTTTACTGGTAGAGTTGAATGTTACTAGATCACAGTCAGGAATCTTTAGTAGAGACTTTATTCTATGGCAGGACTGAGCAGGAAATTGAACTTCCATATGATCCAGCTATACCACTCCTAGAGATATACTCTAGGAACACAAAAATACAATTGAAATATCCCTTCCTCACACATATATTCATTGCAGCGCTATTTGCAATAGCCAGACTCTGGAACCAACCGAGAAGCCCTTCATCAAATGAAGACTAAAGAAACTGTGGTACATAAACACAATGGATATAATACAGCCATCAGGAGAGATGAAGTTATGAAATTTTCTTACACATGGTTGTACATGGAATCTATTATACTGAGTGATATAAGCCAGAAAGAGAGAGATAGACACAGAATAGTCTCACTTATCTATGGGTTTTAAGAACAATTAAAGATAATAATGGTATTAATGCCAAGACACAATAGAGATGAAGGCTGGAAGGGTCAGTTCACAATATGAAGCTCACCACAAAGTGAGTGCTGTTAGGGAACTAATACACTAACAACTAGCATGATAATGTTAATGAATAAGAGAAGTAGAATGCCTGTCTCAAATACAGGCAGGGGGTGGATGGTATTGGTGGTGGAAATGTAGCACTGGTGAAGGGGGTCTTACGTTTATGACTGAAAGCCAACTACAATCATAACTATGGTGCTTACATAAAGATTCATAGAATAACAACAACAACAAAACAGAATGGTGCTCTCAGGACCAGAGCAATAGCACAGAGTATAGGGCAATTGCCTTGCAACCTGATGACCCAGGTTCAATCCCAGCATCCCTTGAGCCCACCAGAACCCCGAGAGCTGTTGGATGTGATCCATCCCCCTCCAAAAAAACAAACAAACAAACAAACAAAAAAAACCTGTGCTCCTAGTCTGTGTTGCGGGATGTGATGCAGCAGGAAAATGGGAATTTATAATGCTGTCATTAAATCGTGCTATGATTTGAGTATATGAGTTCCTCTAAGATGCATACAAGATACTGCTCGCTTAACGACCAAGTTCCATTTCAAAATGACTTGGACGTTAAGCTAATTAGTCGTTAAGTGAGGAACTGCATGTACTGTCTACAGTAGTACAGTATATGCATAGTACTTGAAATACAGTATTTTGTATAAGTAAAATAACGAGAAAGATCAAACGAAAAACTTCCACTTGTTTTAACTTGCATAGGTTGTGTAAGTTGCACACAGTACTGCAATGTATTACAGAACATAAAGTTAGTAAAGTAGGTACATTAAAGCACCAAAATCTACAGTACTGTACTGTACTGTAGAATGTACAAGATGGAAATAGAATATTTAAAATAAAATAAAATAACAGTGAAGAGATGGTCCTAAGTGCAAGAGGTCACTAAACAGGTAGGTCCTTAAGCAAGAAGTATCTGTATTCAAATGCTAACAGCCAGTTTGAAAGTGCCAGATGGAACCTTGGAGGTTGCCTATTTCACATGCAAAACAGTCTTCATAAATAAAATCAGTGCTCTTATAAAGGTCTCCATAAGACTCCCTAGATCCTTTAGCCATATGATATATAAAAAGGTTTTCACAGACCTTGTCAGCATCCCCCCCCCAAAAAAAAAATCTGGTATTTACCAGTGTACACCATTTCATTACACTAACTGAAGTGTTGAATAAAAGTTAGTATAAATATTTTAGCATCACAACCTAAATTGGAGCCAAACTTGGAAAGTTTTACACATATATAACTTCCCCACTACTAAGTGGTATCTTAAAAATTCTGGTTTCTTTTAAATATTTCGTGAACTTAAACTAATGCTTGGAGTTTCCTGTGGAAACTACTTTAATGCAAGAAGAAATCAATACATGCTATTAGAATCTCAGGTGTTGGATTGTCAGGTAATAGGTGTAGTTTCTGGAATAATCACATATGTATTATTTATTATAGAGGTTTATGTGAGTAATCCAGTATATACAATAACCTATGTTATTAACAATTTGATGACTTTCTTATAATTTCCATGCCTTGAGTTTACTTGTAATAAGTTGAAATCATAAAATGACATTATGGGTAATTCAATTTCCACATAGCTATCCATTTGTTTAATTTACTTGAGCTACACAGAATTTGGGGAGGCACATTGTTACGATATGTGGATTTTACCTTTGGATACAGGTGAGTCTGTTACATTGCGAATTTCACAGTAGCATTCTCTGTCTCCTTGCCTTCATTTAAGGTGACACATTGATCAAAGGTGGCAGAGCATGAAATTATAGCCAGCTGTAAAAATGTCACATGCTATTTCAAAGTCCTCCTGCAGCTGGAGAATTTCCTGATTATCTGGGCCCACCATGGGAATTAAAATTCAGTGTGTCTGACATTACAGCATGTTTTAACAAGAGCACAATTATATTCCTACCCTGTTCCAATATAGATTTGCCTAGTTAGAATTGTTATACAAGTCCATGGAGAATAGGAACTGCCACCAAAAATCAACTCACACAGGAGAAAAAAAATGAAGTCAATGGTTCCTTTCTTTATGAAAATAATTAATTATGTTTTATTTAAAAATATACGTTCTTATTATGCCTGAAGCAAACCCGAGATTGTAAGGAAGTTAGTCATATATCTTTATATTTCACTCTTTATCTTTTTTGTAATATAGAGTATTCTTTATCTTCTTATATAAGATACTTAACTATTTTCTCCTCTTTTAAAAAAGCATGCAAAACCAACAAGAAAACTCTAGAAAATTAATAAAGAAGGATATTTTAAAAAGATATCTTCCAAGATAACCAAATAATTTTATGAAAAGAATTCTTTCTGGCATCAAATATTATTGACAAATATTTACTGAGCTTCTATTTCATACCAGGATGTTTGCTACAAGAATAGGCACAAGAAAAGCATAAACAGAATTTCAATTTAATACAGGCTAGCAGGAGAGAGAAGTATAGGAATATTTTCTAATAAGGAGGGAAAGATAAAAAAGAAAGTACAAACTCAAATGACAAGGCACTTTCATAGCATATGGATTCAAGATGACCAACTAGAGAAAATTAAGTGAAGGGGAAAAAAGGCAACCACTAGTAGTAGTAGTTACCACAAGGACTTGATCCAAGTTCTTAGTACAGTATTGAAGCCTCTAACCCATTGATTTTGTGGTAAGAATATCTATTATTCTATATTTCTTCCTTTCTTCTTTTCTCATTTTCTGACTGACTTAAAACAATACTTCTTAATAATTTCAAGGAATGGGGAGGTGTATCAAGATGTTTTTTTGTTTTCTTTTGGTTTGGTTTTGGGCCACCACACCCAAAACCCATGGTGGCGCTCATGGGTTACTCCTAACTAAACTCTCAAAAATTGCTCCTGGATTGGGGGACCATATGGGATGTGGGGGGGAATCAAACCACGGTCTTGCCCACGCTTGCAAAGCAGATACCATACGTCTTGCACCACTGCTCTAGCCCCAAGATATGATTTCTTAGATGAAACTTCTTAACTTCTTTGTCCTTCAAGAAGAAAGAAGCATATACAATCTAGTGTCCTCTTTGAAATAGCAAATTCTTCAATGTATTATTAGTTGATTTTCTGTGACCAGAAAACCTGATAATTTTGAGTGTAACCCAGTATAAAATAAGGCATTAACACAAACCAAGATTACTATGCAGCTGCTGTGCTACTTGACTTGTTTTCATGAACTTGGTTATCATATACAGCAGATCCCATGTCCATGGTATCTAAAAATGTCAGTGATGTAGGAGAATGTTTGTTGAATATTAGTTGAATGTTAGTTGAAACCTTTGTCAAGCCTGAAAGAGTCTGATAAGTTTTAATCAATAAGAAAATTTTGGAGTTGGGGGGAAGCATTATTAAAAGCTACAATTTTATCATTGTTTTTGATCATATCAAGACAAGTTTTGGTTTCACTGAATTCTGTCTAAATTTTCACTTAAATATTTTATTTTATTGTATATTTTTGGCAAACACTAAATTATTTTTTCTCAAATCTGAACTGAAAAATATGTTTGCCTCCAAGAAATATGAGCTAGGTCAAAATGTCACTGTTGGTCAAACCATATTTAGTGCTATTCAATTTTTGTTTGTTTTAGGGTTACACATGGGGTTATTCCTGGCTCTACACTCAGGAATCACTCCTGCTGGTATTTAGGGATATATAGGATGCCAGAAATCAAACCCAGTTCAACCATGTGCAAAGCAAGTGCCTTATTTGCTGTACTATTTGTTTTATTCTAGACTTATTAATTTTATATCTAGGTTTTTTTTAATCTCAAATAGAAAAGTGTGAAATCTATTCCTATAATTTTCAAGTTGTCTTTTTACACTTTTAATTGTGTTGATTTTCCCAGCTCCTTTCTTGTTCAGTTGTTAGGTTCATGCATATTTTCAGCGTTATATTTTCTTAATATATTGATTTTTTTAAAAAACACAATGTCTTTCTTAGTTTCTTGTAGTACTGTTTTTATAGTCTGTTCTATTTTACATAAATATATGCATTCATAACTTTGATATTTATTGATTTTTCATGATAAAAACTATTACCTCAGTTCAGAGCAATAGCACAGCAGTAAGGCATTTGCCTTACAAGTTCCCTGAGCCTGCCAGGAGCGACTTCTGAACATCGAGTCAAGAATGCTGAGAATGCTGGGTGTGACTCAAAAAAGAAAAGAAACAAAAAACAAAAAAACATAAAAAAACAAAAATATTACCTCATTTCCAATATTTACTCAATTATACCATTGTTTATGTATTTACAATATGGATCTATAGATAGATTTATATCTATAGATAGGTTATAATTTATTTTTCTTTAATCCTCTTTAATATTCTTGATCTTTAGACAAGAATTATTATCAGTATACATTTAATGTTTGATATTATTTAGATAATTGGATTAACCTTTATCATTATCTATTTACTTTCTGTGTCAAATCATTTTTGTTGCTATATATCTATATATTTGTATATATATATCTATATAATATACTGTTGTTATTTGAAAATCAAATTGTAGAGTGGCATTTTAATACTTCTGCAATTACTTAGATTTTAACCAGTTATTTTCTAAAGTGTTGTCTGAACACAAATCTTATAAACAATTTAGAGTATTAGTTAATTCTGGACATAGCACTTTTTCAATTATAATTTTATTTTACTATTATTTAAATATCACTATATTTTATATGTAAATTTAATAAACTCAATTACATAGTATTAAAGGCATTGATCTCTATTATTCAATTATTAGAAGGAATAAAAATATTTAATACTTTTATTCATCTACACTGTTATTTAACATTCTCTTTATTATTTTCTTATATTGCTGATGTACCATATACTATCAAGACTAAAATATTTTCTATATATATTTTTATGGATTATTTTATGAATACACATTTTCTTAATTCATTTTTATCTAGATACATATTATTTTCCTCAACTTCTATATTAGGTAAGGCTTACGGGTTAGCATAAGCAGGTTTTAATTTTTTTCAAGCACTATGAAAAAGGCATCTTCCTTCCTGTTGGAACCTATTAATAAATTACTTCCTTATGAATAATTAATTTATTCAATTGCTACTCTAAGATTTTTTGGGGGGTCATGCCTGTCACCCTCAAGTTACTCCTGATTTTGTGCTCAGAAATAACTCCTGGCAGGCATTGGGGATCATACGGGATTATGTGATTAGAACCACCATCAGTCCTGGATTGACTGCTTTTAAGACAAACACCTTACCACTGTGTTATCTCTATCTGGCCCTACTCTAAGATTTTTGTTTGTTTTAATTTGTCCTTCAGCGATTTTAGTGTGAGAGATTCAGTCTCAAGCTCTCTCTGTCCTGGAGAGAGTAATTTCAATTTCTTGAATTTGTACTTTAACAATATTTTTATTCCAAAGTTGGGACACTTCAGGCAATTGTTTAAAAATTTTGTTTTCGCACTTCTGGGATTTCTTATAATGCTATATGTTGAATGCTAACCTATCAGTTTTTGATTCTTTATCCCTTTTTAAACATTATTTTCTCTCCTCAAATTATTTGGGTTTTAGTGTTATGGGGTCTTTATTTTAATTTGAATTTTACTTTTATTTCGGTATTATACTTTCAACATTACCAATATTTATTTATTATTTTTAATAATAATTTATTTAAGCACTATGGTTACAAACATATTTCTAATTGAATTTCAGCCATAAAATGCACATCTCCTTCACCAGTGCAGCTTTCCCACCATTAATGTCCCTCATTTCCCTCCTCTTCCATTTATTCTTTAAATGTATTGCTTTTATAGGGCCATAGCAATAGCACAGCAGGTTTGCCTTGTCTGAAGCCTGTGAGGTTAGATCCTCAGCATCCTATTAAGTCCTCTGAGCCTACAAAGAGTAATTTCTGAGCTCAAAGACAGGAATAAACCCTGAACACCACTGGGTGTGGACTAAAAATCCCCAAACAAACAAAAATTCTGTTTTACTATTAATAGTCCTTATTTTCTGGTTCCTATTTAAATATGACTAATTTTGTTTATGTATTTATTAAGTGGTGTTCCCACTTGGTGTTCAAAAGAATGAATCTGGGCTCAAGATGCAGTGATGCCTGAGTTTTGGAATGCCAGGAACCGCAAAGTGATCCTGAAGTGTCTGAGTCTCTAGGACCACACATGGAAATGCTTAGGGTGTAAACATTACTTCTGTTAACTATCTAGCACAATGAAATTCCTCCTTAAAAGCCTTTGTTATGCTTAACATCTACACCCCTTGCACAGAGCTTCTATTTCTCCTTTTATTTTGAGTTGAATCAAATTTTCTGTTTTTTTTTTTTCAAGTATCACAATCTTTTGTTAAACGATGGACAGATTAGATTAAATTTCTACTTTATGGGGTCCTGGAGATAGCATGGAGGTAAGGCGTTTGCCTTTCATGCAAAAGGTCATCGGTTCGAATCCCGGTGCCCCATATGGTCCCCCGTGCCTGCCAGGAGCAATTTCTGAACATGGAGCCAGGAGTAACCCCTGAGCACTGCCGGGTGTGACCCAAAAACCAAATAAATAAATAAATAAATAAATAAATAAATAAATTTCTACTTTATAATAATTGATGTTTCTGCTAAATTTTATTTTCCTATTTTTAGGTTGGTAGACTAATTTTCTTCTTATGCTATAGATTAGTAGATTTCTTATTTTTAGATTAGTACATAAATCTACTTGAATTACTCTTGCACCCAAATATTTCAATAGTCAATTTCTAATCAATTTATAAATTGATTTTGGAGAAAACAATGTACACATTATTTTGGAGAAACAGATTTAGGTTTCCTATTTTTATCTTTTACAGACAATTCTGGGTCTGTTTAGAAAATATGAAGTCCACAAATTTTTCTAGTATTTTCAACATTCATATAATGTCTCAGTCAGAGTAAATTAAAAGTTTATCTAATTCTGGGGCTGAAGCTATGTACAAGCAGTAAGGTGTTTGTCTTGCCAATGATGTGTTCCATATGGTCCCCCAAGCCAGGAGCGATTTCTGAGCTCCTAGCCAGCATTACTGGATGTAGCCCCCAAAAAGCAAACAAACAAACAAACAAACAAAAAAAAACCTTATCTAATTCTAATGTCTTTCTTTCTTGAGATTTCCCTATAAAACAAATGGTAGTCCTTTTTTTTCCCTTTTGAAATCTATTTATTTTTTGAGAGTATTAAGATCCCTGGATTTTTATTTATTTTTAAAATAATTTTTATTTTAATCATAGTGGCTTACATAGCATTGACGATAATATTTTAGGTACATATTAACATAAAATCAGGGGAATTCCCATCACCGAATTGTCCTCCCTCCACCTCCATTCCCATCCTACCTCCCATATCCTCCTCCCTCACACCCAGGGCTGCTAGAATAAGTGGTCCCCTCTGTGCCTAGCTTACTACTTAGTGGTCTTACACCTGTTTGGTCTTGTTACCTCCTTTATTTACCCCTCTAATTGGGAGTTGGGACTAGATAGTTCTAGTTATGTGGTTTTGTTTGGAGAAGAGAAAAGTAATAAACTGGGGGAAAAAGTCAAATACGCCGAAAATGGGCAGGGTCCTTCTAGAGGCTCTCATCGTAGCTTTGAGAGATGAAGGGGAAAAAGAAGGTGAAACATCATAAAAGTACAAAAAGAAGTCTCGAATGAAATATATAGTGAGTACTCCAACAATAAAGATAAGCACCACATAAAAGCACCACATGGTCTTGAGATAAAAAACATGGCAGAGCACATAAAGGAAGAAAATAAAAGATGAAAAAAAATATAAATAGAGACAACTTCAATAATAACACCAAAACAAAGAAATCGACAAAAACTAGATAAATTAATAAAAAAATGTTTTGTGCTTTTTGCTTTTTTTCCCCGTTTTCTTCCCTCCTGCACAGGTTCAGTAAAAATTGGGGTTATTCGAAAAGAAATTCCCGTGGCTTAAGAGATACAGGGTTTTTCCATCCTTCAAGTATATTGTCATGGGATTAACTATAGATTCCTTTCAGGTTCATTTACTCTCTCCTTGGTGCTTTTGTGGTGTTTGGAAGACTTGTGCTCTGTCCTGGATGATAAAATCAGACCTTTGTATCTAGAGATCTCGGTATCTGCCCAGGTCAAGGAGTGGAATTTATGATGAAGTCTTCTTTTTTTTGTGGTTCTAGATGTTCTGTTCCCTCAGTGTCATTTTAATCCGTCTTCTGTGGTTGGTGGTCTTAGTCTTTGCGCTGATCCTAGGATGGGGCCTGGAATAGCATCTTTCGTTACGTTTCTAGAAGACCCATTCCGTTGCAATTGTAATGGACTAAGCCCAACAATAGAAAGAGCTGAAGGTTTTTCTCATGTATTTTCTATTGAGTTTACTACTTTAATGAAACTATTCAACCAGAGCACTTGCTCTCTATGACGTCACGAGGCGCTTCTCATTCAGTGAAGTTCCTACTTTATGTGGGCAGCACAGACCAGCCAGCCTCAGGAGATTCTGAGAACAGGTCAAGATGAAGATGCTTTGTCTCCTGTTCTGGGTATTTCTCATGAATAAATACGTTAGAACTTATTGTTTACCTTTAGTAGTTTCCAATATTCTTTATCCAAAGTCTGTAATGTTAAAAATTTGGTGTATAAGAGGTTGGTAACAGTGTGTTTGCTAGTACTTTCACTGAGTCATACAAGTATATATTTTTGAAAAATTAAGTATTCAGTGCAACTTTATCTGCATGTGCTATAGGGTTATGATAATAAAAATACTATGAACTTATATATGTCTATTAATATATTTTGTAGATTTATAAATACTCTTACAGGGTCTAAAATATGAAAAAATTGTGATTATTTGTTCCTTAAAGGTATTAAGATAAAGATAGCTTATTTAATAAATAGTAGTCTTAGTTATCCATCTGTAACAAACTAAATAAATCATTAGATTTACTAAATACCAATTACATAATAAATGTCAATTAGAGAAAATTAAGTCAATAATTCATAATTTAAATGAGAAAAAAATAATTTACTGAAGACAAACATTTTCTGAAACACACTAAAAATAGTAGGGTTCCATTTTCTTAATTCTTGAGAAAAATGAAAACATTAAAATGTCTATGTAATTCTCTGAGAGGGAAATCATATATGATGAAAGACAATATTTAATATATAGAATATAATAGACAAATATACAAAAAGATAATATTTAATATGCAAAGATAATTTACAAAATATATAAAAAACTAAATTTGATGGAAAATTGGAAAAATGTCATATTTACTCAGAATATACCAATAGAGCAAAGAGGACTGTGTTAGACATTAAATTTTGTTTGTTTTTGTCTTGTTTTGTTTTGTTTTGTTTTTTGGGTCACACCCATTGAAGCTCAGGAGTTACTCCTGAATAAGAGCTCAGAAATTGCTCATGGCTTGGGGAGGACCATATGGGATGCCAGTGGATGGAACCACAGTTTGTCCTAGGCTAGCGCTTGCAAGGCAGATGCCTTACCTTTAGTGCCACTGCTCTGAATCCAAACATTACATTTTGATTTAGACATTTTATTTTTTATTTTTACTTATTCAGAATATTTTTTGTTTTGGGAGCCACACTCAGGAGTGCTTAGGATTTTCTCCTGCCTTTGTCTTCAGTGGTCACTCTTATGACTCTTGGTGATTTATGGGATCTAATAGATTGAAACTGAGTTTGCAACCTGCAAGTCAATTCTCTATACACTGTACGAATTTTCCATCCTCAAACAATTTAATTATAGTTTTAAATTTATAAACACACTTTAACTGAGTCATCATTAAATACACAGTTACAAAGTTCTTTGTGATTATTTTTCAGTCATACAATATACAACACCCTATCTTTTCCTGTCAGTAATGTGCCCAGTTTTTTCTGGCCTTTCTTCCTTTACTTTACACTGATTGCCTCTTGGGTAGAAATTTTACTTCTCTCTTTCTTTTTCTTTATATATTTATGTATGTATAATATATTTATATTGTTAGGGGAAATTTATAAAATAGATATAATAACTCAGGTATGAGATAGATGCCTGTTAAGTCTTTTTCCACCCGGCCTTCTTGACCCCCTTGATCTGGTATTTTACCTTGAGGCATCAATGGCCTTCTGCCATCAGCCAACTACCCTCCTAAGAGGAACTGGACATATTTGGGCAAAAGAATGGACTTCTGCTTACTCCTCCCAAGGCTCTCACCTTTTCTTTTGAAAAAGGACAAGTTCGTCCTCTGATTGACATTGTGTTTAAACCTGGAACAGGGATATGCCTAAGGTTCTTTAAACCTATAAAAGATACCTCCCTAGATTACCCGGGGCTTCCGGTTTCAGTCCACATGGCTGTCCCTGGAGCCCCAGAGCTCTTGGAATAAACCCACTTTGCTTTTGCATTCTCTGAGGTATGTTTTGTGGTCTTTATTGAGGTAATGAGTTTTTTCTGGACCTTGGGCTTCATCTTGGGTCTCGGGGCTGTCCAGAACCTTGGGTTTCCCCAAGATCTAGGCTTTTTGGTTCCTCTTTTAACAATATATAGAAACTGTGGTTTGTTATTGTTACTAAAGAGGTATTAAAGATATCACTTTATCTTCTTTCAGCACCCAGTTCTTTCCCAGACTGATCTTTTCCCACTCCCATTGTATTAGTGGTCCCTTCTCTGCCCTAACAGCACTCTCTTATCATTTGTGGCAAGCTTCCTACATTGGACCACTTTGGTCCTCATCCTTATTATCTTTGAATAATATTACTGTATTATTATTTTTTATTTTACTATCCACAAATGAGTGAGATCATTGTATATCTATCCCTCTCCATCTGACTCATTTTGCTCAGCAGAATACTCTTCATATCCATTCATGTATAAGAAAAATCATGATTTCCTTTCTCCAGTACCAGACCCTTTTAAAGGAATGCCTTTCAGAAGAAGTCAGTCATGCATCTATCAATGTGTTTCTACAAATAACTTGGATTTATCTCTGCTACAGCACAACTCTCATAACCAATGATAATGATTTGGTAGGTCTATAAGTAGTTACTGTGTCTGCCTAGTAAAGAAGCAGAGTTTTTCAAAAATGCTCTTCCTGGGACCGGAGAGATAGCATGGAGGTAGAGAGTTTGCCTTGCATGCAGAAAGATGATGGTTCAAATCCGGCATCCCATATGGTCCCCAGAGCCTGCCAGGAGCAATTTCTGAGCTTGGAGCCAGGAGTAACCCCTGCCGGGTGTGACCCACCCCCCCCCCAAAAAATGTTGCTTTTCCTAAAATATCGTCCTACCTACATCTTTATTTTTACAAGTCTTATTAGTGTATTCTGGTCTGAAATATTTACCTACTCTTGATTTCTATTCCGTTTTCTTTTTTATTAGTTACCCCAAACAACTATTTTATTTTCCTTCAACTCTTTCTCAAATACTCTAAAATAATCTTATCAGAAATTTAAAGACTCAGAACTATAATTCTTAAAATCAGTATTTTAAAGACTTTTTAATTGAGTTATTTTTATTAGTTATTATACTACAAAGCTTGACATTAAAATGAGTGCAGGTGGATACTGACAGTATAGTTATTGTGGTGTGGACCTCACATGCATCAACCATAAGCTAAATCTTTAATTCTAGAATATAGTCCTTTTGTTGCCAAGTGTACATGAAGACAGAAGTAAGATATGGATACCACCAGTGTACATGTTCCCTCTGCCCACCAAAGACAAAACAAACTACAAAACACTGTAAGGAAACCTGGGGAAATAGGGTGCAGGCTATCTATGTACAGAGTCAACAAAATGTGTGAAATGTGATTTTGGAATCATTCTACAATATTGGTGATAGACTTCAAAACTATTCTTTTTTAAAAATAAAACATATCAAGATCAATAGATTATAAAATGCAGCATAAAATGATGAAATAAAAAATTACAAATAAATTAACATTATTAAAATATCAGTTCTTCAAACAATTCATATTATTTTTATTACCCTGTGTATACAAGTTCAGTTTGTTCTGTTTGAACACTCTATTCTTTATAATTATTTGAATTTAGCACTATGCATACAAAATTGTCCATGATTGAATTTCAGTTATAAAATGTACACAACTATCATCTTGTTCTATCTCAGGGATTGAAGGGGAAAAAATGGATGGTACCAGGACCAAACAGTCATATGAACATTGAGTTGAAATAAAAAATGATCAGACTAAATCATCAAAACCAAAGTCAACGACAACATAATCGATACCCTATCTACCATAAGCTAGTCACAGAGGGGAGAAGTTACACTAGCAGTCTGGGAGTGTTAGTAGTCTAGCAGTGTGGGAGATATGAATCTCATGCTGGGAACAGGGATGGAGGGAAGAACAATCCTGATGGTAGGAATGGCCCCGATTCATTGTCACGATGTACCTTAAATACTACTGCTACTGTGAAAGATTCATAATTCACTTTGGTCATAAATAAAACAAAATTGGTGGTGGGAATTCCCCTGATTCAATGTCACTATGTACCTAGAGTATTACTGTGAAAGATTTGTAATACATTTTAGTCAGAATAAAAATTATTATAAAAAATGTACACAACCCTTCAACAGTGCACATTTCCCTTCGCTAATGCCCCGGTTTTTCTCTCACCTCCATTTCTGCCCTTTACTTCTCTCTCTCTGTCTTTTCCATTTTTTCAATGAGATTTGCACTGCTATTAATGATGGGGTACCATGAAAATCACTTTATCTCTTTTCAGCCCCCAGTTCTTGTCCAGAGTGATCACTTTCATATCTCATTGGCATAGTGTACCCTTCTTTACACTAACTATTTATTTCTCTAATTGCTCTTTGGGTCAAAGTTCCTACCGTGTGCTGGTCCTCATCTCTATTGTCTCTGTAAATTATTACAATACTTCCTTTTATTTTTCTTATACAGCACAGATGATTAAGATTATTATATATCTATCCCTCTCTCTCTGACTCATTTCATTCAGCATACTTTAATTCTTTTTTGGGAGGAGGGGGGCTCACACCTGGTATCTCTCAGGGATTACTTCTGGCTATGCTCTCAGAAATCAATCCTGGCTTGGGGAACCATGTGGGACACTGGAGATTAAACCCAGTTTTATTCTGGGTCAGCCACGTGCAAGGCAAACACCCTACCACTGCGTTATCACACCGGCCCCTCAGAATAATACTTTATATCCATCCATGTATAAAAAATTTTATTATTTCATTGTGGATGTACCATAGTTCTTTTTATCAAATCATATATTTTCAGGAACTTTGGTTGTTTCATATTCAGGCAAGTGTAAATATCACTGTGACAAACGTAGGAGGGGGGGGCGGTTCTGCATAGTTTTTTTGAGTTCCTAAGATATGTATTAGGAGTGTTTTATTGGACTATAAGGAAGATCAATTTCTAGTTTTTTGAGTAATATTTGTATTGTTTTTCAAAAATACTGGACCAGTCTCCATTCCCATCAGTAGTGAATAAAAGGCTTTTTCTCTCTGCATCTGTGCCAGCACTGGATATTCTTGTTCTTGTGATGTTGGTCAAACTTTATATTCTGAGATGATATTCAATTATTTTTTGATTGGCATCACCCTAATAATTGGTGATGTTGAGCTTTTTTTTGTGTGCCTTTTGACATGTATATTGATTCTTTGAGGAAATGTCTGTTCATATCTTCTCCCCATTTTTAGATGGGATGGGATTCTTTTTCTTGCAAAGCTCTATTAGTATCTTATGTATCTTGGATATTAAAACTTTATCAACTGGGTATTGGGTGAATAACTTATTTTATTTTGTGACAACTCTGTATCCTAAGAAACAGTACTTTTAAAATGCAGAATCTTCTTAATTTAATGTAATCCCATTTATTTATCTGTGCTTCCACTTCCATGGCCAGTGGTACTTCTTTCTGAAGATGCCTCTAGCTTTAATGTCATGGAGTATTTTGCCTACATTTTACTCTATTATCTTATGGTTTTTGATCAGATATCAATGTCTTTAATTTGTTTTGATTAGACTTTTGTGCATGGTGTTACAGAGAGTTCTGATTGCACTTTTCAGCAATTTAGTTGAACAGTTTTCCAGACACCACTGTTGATGATACTTTTTATCCTCTACTTAGTATTTCTTGCCATTTATCGAAGATTAATTTATCATATACCTGGGGAGTATCAGAATATTCAAGTCTATTCTATTGATCTGGAGCTCAGTCTTTATTCCTATACCACACTGTTTTAATGACTATTTCTTTATAGCACAGCTTGAAGTTGGAACAAGTATACCTCCAATTTAATTTTTTTGAAGATTGCTTTAGCTAGTTCTGGAAGTTTATTATTCCACATGAATTCCAAGAGTGTTTGATTTGTTTCTTGAAAAATATCATGGGCATTCTTGTAGAAATTGCATTGACCCTGTACAGTGGTTTGGGAAGAATTGCCATTTTAATAATGTTAATCCTCCAAATTCATGATCAGGGGTTGTTTTCATTTCCTTATATCCTTTTTTTATTTCTTGGAGTAATATTTTTGTATGTTTTGGTCCAGGTGAAAACCTCTTTAGTTAGTACAAGAGTACTTGATTTTCAAAGGCACAATTGTGAATGGGATGTTTTTTAATATTCTTTCTTCTCTTTTATTTTTGTATTAGAAAAACTACGGATATTTGCATGTTAATTTTGTAGCCTGCCACATTAATATAGAAATTTATTGTTTCTAGTAGCCTTTTTGTAGAATAATTAGATTTTCTAAATATAGTATCATGTGTTCTGCAAATGGTGAAAACTTCACTTATTTCTTTCTTTTCTGAATTCCCTAGATATCTTTTGCTTAACTAATTTCTATGGCAAGTTCTTTCCATATAATATTTTATAGAAGTGGCAAGAGGGGGCAACCTTGTCTTATTACAGATCTTAGGGAAAGATTTTTAACTTTTTCTCATTGAGTATAATCCTTACAATGGGTTTATGGTAGATGGCTCTGCCAATATTTAGGAAAGTTCCTTCCTTGGATTTACATTTTTTTAGTTTTTATCATGAACGTGTGTTGCATCTTGTCAATTTATATCTCAATATCTTTTGATATGATCATATGATCTTTGTTTTCCTTCGTTTATTGATTCTTTATGATTCTTTCAGGGATACCAATATGACCAAACTTCAGGTACACTTTTTTGTGGGCCTGATATCACCAAAGGTTTTTGGTGTGTGGGTACCCTTCCTCTATATTTTCTTTCTTCCAGGAGATTTGGCAGCTGAATACACACCCCTAAAACTCATAGTATCAGTAATATTGCTTTATATCTAGACAACTTTATTGTTTAATGTTGTTATTCCTTTAGGAACACACAACAGAAGCTAACAACAGAAGCTTTCTAAACTGTTTGTCATTTTATTAATGTCTTCAGCTGAGAAACAATATTTCCAAAAATTTTTACTACTTTTTCATATTTTTTCTTTTACTTTTTCAAACTCTTCTCTTCCTTTTTATTTTTATCTTTTCTTTCTATTTTTTCAATCTTTGCTTTCACTTATGCAGAAACTAATGTCTTATGATCAAGTATATCAAATGAGACATTTTCTTTAAATAAATTTTAAAAAGGTTCTCAAAGTAATCTATTATTACACTTTGATTTTATATAGTATGTATTGTGACATATTTTCATTACTTTCTTATTTGGTTTAATTAGGTTCTTTCTTTTGAGTTTTGTTAATGTTTACTCAATTTTATTTAGAAAAAATAATGCTTTCTTAATTGATCTTTGGATTTTGGGGAGTTTTCATTACATTAATTTCTGCTCTAAATTTTATTACTTCCTGATTTTGGCTCATTTGCTTATTTTATTGGTCATTTTCCAATTTCTAAATCTGTCATTAAATGTTCTATGTAGGCCATTTCTTTCTTCCTTCAAAATCACTATTAGGTATGGAACAGCTATACTCCTGACTGTTCTCATTTACCTAAATTATTTACAGCCACCCCAGCCACTGCAGGTAAACAGTGCCCCACTCCACACACACACACACACACACACACACACACACACACTTCTGATCTCACAGGGATCTTTGGTTCAGCAGGAATAGTTTTGCATCTCAAGTTTGCTACCATGACGGCTCAATCTTTGTAATTTTAATTATTATTCATGTGTTTTACCTAAGACAGGTGTCAATCAGTGTAGGATTGTCTACTGTTGGGTACTCAAGTGGATTTCCTTATTAAAAAAATACTAAAATTTGCAATGAAATAAGTTCAATCTAGGTAAAAAAAACAAAAGGAAAGAAAAGGTAAGAAAATTGTTAGGGGAAAAATAATTTTAAAATGTAAGTCCTTTAAAAAGGGGTCAAAGAAAAAATGATGTCTTCAAAAATTATTTTGAAAATAAATACATTTGGAATTTTTTCTCAAAACTTTAATATTATACCATAAAATTTTTCCACCTTACTGTTCACAGTAAAGTTCAATAAAGTATATATAGTTTTCTCTTCTTGGGGAATACCAGAACAATAATAGTGAATAGTCTGGTAAATGGGGTTTGTTGATAAATTTATAGTAAAAAGACAGAAAATAAAGTTTTCTCTACATTTCTGACTTTTTTGAAATCTGATGATAAAATAAAATTAGATTATTTTAAATCAGTATTAAAATAATGTAGATAATGTAGAGAAGAAAAGGGGGAAAATGAGGCTATGTATCCTGAAATAAGGATAGAAGACAGAGATCTCACATGATGAGAGGAGGATACATATTACCCAAATAGTGCAGTAGTTACCTATTAAGCATCAACAGTGCTATTTATTAAGATTATCCGATAAAAACTTGTTTCTTATTAAACTATAAAGAAAATAAAAGAACCTCTACGTCTTGGTAATACTCCCAATTTTTATGCTTTCTTGTAGTCAATTGAGTAGATACTAATGGACCTAGATTTGATTCTGGCAACCCATATGGTACCCTAAGCCCTGAGTGAATGAATATCCCTGAGTGCAGAGCCAGGATTAAGCCTCAGGGGTTAGTCCTGAATTTCTCTGATATTCCCTGCTCTCACACCAAATAATGCAAAGATAGAAAGTAAGCCATAAATAATATTTGGATACAAGTCAGCTGTTTTAACCATATTTTTTCTTAATGAGTTTGCATATGATAATTTATAAAGAATAAATCCAATATGCAACTATATTTTAAAAGTCTATGGGTTCTACCCTATAGGAAGAAAAAGACTTGAGTTTAAAATAGTCTCAGACCTCAACGATTTTATACTGCTAGAGCAGACTAAAGGAATTGTCAATGTTTTTCTTTTAGAAATATTGCTCTGTAATGCACAAACTTAAGGCAGTTTAAATATCTTTTCTCTTAAACAGATATGAAAGTAGATGATCTACAAAATGTAGAATTTTTTACAATTAAGTATTAAATGAAATACACTTAAAAGAATGAAAACATTTAAAATAAAATACTTATTTTATAAATTAAAGTCACATGTAGGGTCACATATGCACAGTCACATATAGAAAATAAATTCAGAATAGTGTTACTATTTTACATTTATTTCTGTACTCTATAAAAACAGAACTTTTTAGTAATAATTTTTATTTTGACCAAAGTGACTTATATGTCTTTTACAGTATTATTTTGGGTACATATTAACATTAATCAGGGACATTTCCATCACCAAAGTTGTTTCCGTCCCCCACTCACGTTCCCATCTTGCATCCCATATTTCCCACCTTCACCCCAGGCTACTAGTATAAGTGGTCTCCTCTGTGTCCAGCTTACTACTTAGTGATCATACAACTGTTTGTTCTTGGTACTCTCCATTACTTCCCTTTCTATTTGAGAGACGGAACTAGGTAGTTCAAGTTATGTGGTTTTGTTTGAAGAAAAGAAAAGCAATAAAATTGGGGTAAAAATCAAATAAGCCGAATATGGACGGAGTCTTTCTAGAGTCTCTCAACCTCAGTTTGAGAGCAGAAAGGGGAAAAGAAAGTGAAACACCACAGCAATACAAAAGGAAATATAAAAAAAAAAAAAATCCAGCGAGCACTACAGCAATAAAGACAAGCACCACTTAATGAACACGGTCCTGAAATAAAAACATAACAGAGTGCAAAAAAAAAAAAAAATAGAGACCATTTCAATACACAAGCCAAAACAAAGAAATAAATAAATAGATAAATAAATAGAAAGATTATTTTGTGCTGTTTTTGTTTGTTTTTTTGTTTGTTTGTTTTCTTTTTCCTGCATAGTCAGAGTAAACATTGGGGACATTAGAAAGGGAATTCCCCTGGCCTAAGAGATAGAAGATTTCTCCATCCTTGAAGTATACTGTCATGGGAATAACTATAGATTCCTTGCATGTTCAAAAAAAAACAGAACTTCTTTATAAATATGTTATATCTTTGGCTGGAATTAATATAACAGAGGGTTTGTCTTACATGTGTCAGATCCACATTCTACCCCTAGCATCCCGAATGGTTTCCTGAGCACTTCTAGGAGTAATACCTGAGTGCAAAGCCAGGAATAACCCGAATAATTGCTGGGTGTGTCCCCAAAACAAAACAAAAACAAAAAAAGTTATCTTCTAAAATATAAGGTGAGCATGGATTCTTTATGAATTCATTAGTCAAGATAGTATTATTGTTTTGTAATGTGTTCCAATCATTAAGGAATACATTATGAGTGTCATATATAATAAAATATAAGATTAGGAGATCTTTAAATGAGACAAGTTTTTAACAATTATTTGAGAAATAGATTTCTCTCTTTTCCTCCTTTTTTATTTTTGCTTTCTACTTTTTCCTTTATTCTCAGACAACCTTTTATTACAGAGAAGTAACTGGCTATCATATTCTTTAATATCTAGAAACATTCTAAGAAACAGACCATCTATTTCTCTGAATCCATAATTTCATTCTATCTGAGAAATTCAGAATATAGTTTAGGAGCTGAATCTAACTTCAATAGAAAATTTTGGCTTTAGTTTAAATTAATTTTGTGTTATCCTGTATTAAAAGAAACAGCAAAACAAAAACAAAAACAAAAACAAAAATACAATGAGACAGCAGAGTAATCTTATACTTTAATTATGTCAAAAACCATGCCTAGAACCTGAATGTTCTCCTTTATCCTTCCAAACAAAAAGTTACTAAGCAGTACTTTGCTGAAGTTGAAGTCATCAAAATGACAGTTAAATCAACATACTCTCTTTCCTTTGCCAAGAAGCCAACAGCAGTGTATCATTTTCATTGAAATCATGAATCAATTTTCATTTTTTACTCTGTTGAGAAAGCATTCATACCATTGATTTCAGTGGGGGGAGGAGAATGAAGGGAGAGACAAACCTGGGTTGGTACCATGGATAATCTTTTCATTTTATTTTCAATGAGTATATTTTTTAAGGTTATGAAAGGACTAGAAATTCTTTTTTGCTATTTCTGTGTGTTTTATTGATGTTGCTTCCTTGTTGCTTTTGTTTTTGTCATGAGTTGAAGGCAGACTTTTTAGTTCTGATATACGGGCATTTATTTCTTTCATTTTTCTGTGTGAATATGTTGGTTAGGTAGACTCAGCTTCGTAGGCATAATTCATCTACAAAAAATGACTATATCAAAAGTAAAAGATATGTGCACTCAGCATGAGTTTAAAGAGAAAAAATAAGTTCTTTGGAAACATTATTATAAAAATTGAAGACAAGTTTTTCTAAATGTCTTTTCTTTTTTTCTACTTGTGATATAATTAATAGAAATAGAATACATGTAAGGTGTATAGCATGATACTTTGAGATATTTGTAGATTGTGGAACATTTATAATAAATTAGCATGTACCAATTACTTCTACTTCCACTTATGACCAATTTTCTTAAAAAATTATAAAACTATATTAGTTAGAATTTCCATGCAGAATTTTAGATCTCCAGAACTATTAATCATCTGTAAATTATATTCTGTACCTTTATTCAACATCTTTTCATTTATCAGCCCCTGGCAACCATCACTCTTCTATTCTCTTTTTATAAATCCAACATGTTTATATGATATATACAACTAAAATCACGCTGTGCATGACTTTCTGTGACTTATTTCAGTTAGCCTAATATCCCTATGTTGTTGAAAATGGGAGGATTTTCTTCTTTTTTATAGCTGAATAATAGATATGTGTGTAGAGAAAAGAATATAGTTCATTTGTCTATACATCTGTCAGAAGACAATTGGATTGTTCCATATCTCGTCTTTTCTGAATAGTTCTACAGTGAGCATGAGTGTGAATATATCATTTGATTATCTTAATTTCATTCCCTTTGGGCTTATACTCTAAAATGTTATTGTCTTATAGTTCTACTTCAGATTTTCCAAGAACCTCCATACTACTTTCCCTAATAACTGTACCAAATGCACATTATCATGAATGATATACAGAGATACTTTATGCACATCATTACCAATATTTTAGTCTTTATATTTTTATAATAACCATTCTCTTGATATGATTGGAACCGACCTAGAATGGTCTGTCTCAGTTTGAGAAGAACTTTTAACTGCTATCAAATATAATGTTCTGATATATCTATAAAGGTTCATTTGGTCTTTACCATTATATAAAAATAGTGCTTGATTAATTTTTAACTTTTGAATGATTCATTTGTTGTTAAAGGTGAAATATTGAAGTCTTCTATTTTGGTCTATTTATTATTGTTTTATTTTATTTCTTATTTCTGGTAGGGTTAGCTTTATATATTGATGTATTCCAGGTTTGGATACTTGTAAATATATTAATTTTATATCTTCTTGAAGAATTACCTTTATCATTATATAATTATACTCTTTGTCCTTTTTATAATTCTTACTGAAATTCTATTTACTTAGAGAGATCCTTCACAGTTAGTTTTCTTTTTCTTTTCTTTTCTTTTTTTTTTTTTTTTGTGTGTGTTGTTGTTCTTGGTTTTGGGTCACATCCAGCATTGCTCAGGGGTTACTCCTGGTTTTACACTCAGAAATCGCTCCTGGCAGGCTCGGGGGGGACCATATGGGATGCCGGGATTTGAACTGCCATCCTTCTGCATGCAAGGCAAAAGCCTTACCTCCATGCTATCTCTCTGGCCCACTATTGGTTTTCATTTGCTTTGAAATATTTTTCTTTATTTCTTTATATCTTATTTCCTTTCAATAGGCAATTTCAAATGATGTGATTTTGAGTTTTAATATTCTCCTCTTGGGTTGAAAAAGCTATTGAAAATGTCTTTGCAATTTTTTAAATTTATTCTTTAATTGAAGAATTATTGTTTAGTTATTTTTTTCTCTTTGTAGAATTTTTTTAGGTCAGGGGAACAACCAGTGGTGTTCCAAAGTTACTCCTGGCTTTGCACTTAGAAATCACTCCTGGCAGGTTTAGGGACCATATGGGTTGGCTGCATGCTCTATTGCTATGGCCCAGAACTTCTTGTGTGTGTGTGTGTGTGTGTGTGTGTGTGTGTGTGTGTGTGTGTGTGTGTGTGTGTTTCTGTTCCTATGATCTATGTTCTCTTGTAACTCAAAGAGCCCCTTTAAAACAATTATTTGTAATTTGTTTTTCCGCAGTTAGTAAAACTCTATTTCTTTTGGGTTGATTATGAGAAAACTATTTTGTTCTTTGATGAAGTAATGGTGACATATTTTTTTATGTTCTTTCAAGTCATGTGTTGCTTTCTTTTCACTTAAAGATAAAATTAACTCTTATTTTCCTTGAAGACTAAGGAATATATTCGGTATTTTCCTGGAAAGAAAATCTGACACTGAATTCTTGGGATCTCAGGCATTTTTATGGGTATACTAACTTTAATCTCTTGTTAACTCTTAAATGGAATGTCTTAGATTGATGACCTCTCTAAATTACATAGAACCAAGGAAATTGCTGCAAGCTTTCCATTCATTTTCTTTTAAGCAGTATTTTGAGGTGTTAAAGATTTTGTTGTTTGCCCCAATCAACCACTCAAGAAATACCTGAATACATGATCTATAAAGGTTTTCACTTGTTTGTCTGTTGAGTGTAAGAATAAGGGCAAAAGAGAACATATGTGTCTTAATTATGGGAGAGTCTGCCAGTAACAGTAAAGGTTTATTCCAAATCACAAGAAGGTCTGAAAGTGGTCTGTAAGGTCTGTAAAGAGTTCACAAGCATTTAGTATACACTGTGATCTCTTTTTAAATTCTACAAACCCAGATACTATAAAGTTTCACCTCTTTTTATGGTTCCTATGATAGTCCCAGACATGCTCTCCTGAAAAAAAAATAAAACAGCTCTCACATAATTTTATTTTCCCCTGAGGGAGAAATATTATCGTGTTGGGATATCTCTCACTCTGAATTATGCCACCTTGGGGAGGGATAACATGGGTAAATTAAAACTGCTTTTGCTTATTTGTTTGTTTTATTATTGTTTTATTCCCTTTAATGCATATATTGTTAGGTTTCTTGCTTTAGCAGAGTACTCTGCCTCACCACCAAAGTTAGCAGCTTCAACATTGTTATTGTTATTCATGAGAGGTTATAAAATCAGTTTCTTTGAAGGATAAGCAATGAATGTTTCTATTCCACCATCTTACTTGTGTACTCTCCTAATTTCTATTCTTGGCATTGCCTTGTTTGAAAATGGGAACAAAATAAAATTGATTTCTTTCTTGAAAACAAATTGAACCATCTTTCTAGGAGCATCCTTAGTATGACAAGCTATTTTATGATACAGTGAGTTAAAAGTTATGAATAAAGTGATTGCTCTTAATAAAGTATATAATTCTTGACAAAATCTCTAAATATGACAGCCAATGACACAAATAAACAGTCATTAAAAGCAAATATAGAATAAGAAATATGCAGAATATTTTGTAAAATGTGACTTTTATATACTATTTTGTACTATACTTCATGAAAAGGCTAGCACATATTTAATTAAAATGTACTTATCTGAGAAGTTTTATTTATTGCCTTAAAAACTCAATGTTGTTCAAACGTAGGGTCTTTTCTAAGAGCAGCTGTTATAGAACCTTCTGTTCTACTCTCTCTATATATATCTATATGGCAATATTTAGTAGTCTTGTTTTTACTTATTTAAACTTTTATTTTCTATTAATATTTATACTGTTATAGTATATAGTTTGCTTCATATTATCTTTTTATACCAGTGTGTATCATTTTGTGGTAATTATACAGTAAATATATGAATATAAATATGAATATATAAATATGTGAATATAAGAAAAGATGAATAAATGAATGAAAGTATGTTTCAAAAATATTCAAAAAATAAGAAATATTCAAATACCAAAGATTCTATAGTCATTCCAAGAAATATGAGAATAAAATTATACATTTGTCTTGCAGGGGAAGGTAAATAAATCACATTCATAAAAAATAATTAAAAAGTTTTTCAGGTTTGTGTGCGTGTGTGTGTGTGTGTGTGTGTGTGTGTGTGTGTGTGTCTATGTGTGCTTTTGTTTGGGGCCCATATTCAGCTATGCTTAGACATCTGGACTTGGAGAAATGATATACAGTGCCATTCAGTGCCATAAACTGAAATAAATCAGCTATGTGCAAGACAAATGCCTTCTGTTGTAACAACTCTTTGACCCTTTTTAAAATTATTTTTAAAGAAATACTAAAATTTTTTAAATAAGTGAACAAACCAAGCATCAAAATTAAAACAAATGTGAGCTTCCATATAAAAGTCACTTAACTAAATTTTCAGAATAAATAGTAGTTAAATACTTTTAATTTTGAAACTAATGAATGTCCACAAATAATATTTGATAAGAAAATCCCTCATTTACTTCTGTACAAAATATCTATTTATATAAAAATGAACTATTAGAATTATAGTTGGCTTGAGTCTAACAAATAATCTTATTGAAAATGAGGAGAAGAACTGACAGATACTTTACTAAAGACAGCATATAAGTAGAATTGCAAAAATGTTCATCATAAATTATCAGGGCACATATATCCAAGTGGCATTGAGCTATAACCTCATAACTGTGGGAATGGCCTATGTTGAAAAGTCAGAAACAAGTATTGACAAAAAATATAAATAGAAAGAACCATCATATTCCTTTAGTAAGAATATAAATCTAATAAGCTTCTATGGAAAACAGTTTAGAGATCTCAACACATTCATTAAAAATAGATTTTCCATATGATATACTAATTTTACTCCAAGTTATCTATCAAAGATTAAAATGCGATTTAAGACACAACATTTTAGGGAAGATGTCTTAAACGTACAGATGACAGAAATGTATTTCTAGATATTGAATGTAAGTAACTGTCAAACATGAAAGAAAGTAGTTATCATTCAGATGACTTATTGCATTCTTGCATTTCATTGAGTGTAATGAAAAAATTAAATATAAGACTTTAATCCAGAGTGCTAGTAAGATTGTTAGATCATCACTAAAATGTGCAGTTAGATGAGAAACTAATAAAACAAAGATGATATTTTCATAAATACAGATCAATGGTGCAATAAAATTTCATCATATTCTTATTATTTATCCAAATGGGAGTTCTCAGTTTAATTAGAACCACTATTTTCTATCAAACTAGCACATGTATACAGAGTTGTTATATTGTGAATTAGACTTCAATTAATTTCTTAATCTATCTTATTTAGACTTTAGTAATATGTAAGAGGAAAAGAAAAGAAGAGGAGAAAAAAATCACAGTCCTACCAGTTTCTTATTTGTCTATCATGAATTTTTATTTATAAATATATTTTAAATTAGAAATAATCACATTTACATTTTATTTGCTAATTTTTATATTTTATCAAGAAAAATGAAGACAAAAGAAGTTTATAACCAATCTATACTATGACAATTGAATATATTATTCTAATATTTGAAACCCACATTGCATTAGTAATAATCATTGCTTTATGTCAATTGTTAGGCATACTAAAAGAAAGTTTTTCTAATACTTTTGGAAAATAAAGACACAAATGAGTGCCTGTTTACTTCTCAAGAAATAATTGCGTATATCAATTTACCTATAAGACATAATAGGAACACTCAGAAAAAATATTTTCCAGTGCCACCTTTAACATAATTAAACCTGATTTCAAGTACATACTCATAGATTGTTTTATACCATTACATATTTTGACAAATGAGTAATAACAATTATTATTTCATATCAAACAATCATTTTTACTCAGTCATTTTTAAATAGAAGTAACAGGAGTAAATGGAGAAACCAAAATTGCTACCAGTACTAATCTTAATTTCTGCTTCTATATATTTCTCTTTAATTCTCAGATGCAAAGTGTACCAGGAATTCTATGACCTAAGAATTCTCAGAGGTGGCTCAGAAAATTGGGAAGTGAGGCAGATAGATTAAAAAAATGTATTTCTGTCTCTCTGCTTGACCAACCTTCACCCTCCAGTACTCAATACGGGGCTAGATTAAGACTGGTAAAGTCTACTTCTATTACCTACTTGGTATGGACATTATCATCCTTCCAATCACTTGATGTCCCAGAGACAGATGCTTCTGGATCCACTTACTTGCTTTGTATATGACTCCTGTCATCAGTTTCCTTGGGGAAGGAGACTGGACTCAAGCTAGATAAAGGAATTGCTTTCTGCAGAAAAGGAGTGTCAGTCCTAACATTTCCATAGCTGTCATGGGTTAATTGCCATTCTTTTTTAAATTTTTTTAATATCTTTATTTGAACACCTTGCTTACAAACATGATTGTGGTTAGGTTTCAGTCATGTAAAGAACACCCCCCTTCACCAGTGCAACATTTCCATCACCAATTTCCCAAATCTCCCTCCTCCCCACCCCACCCCTGTTCTCTAGACAGGCTTCTACTTGTCTCATTCATTTACATTGTTAATATAGTTATCAATGTAGTTATTTCTCTAACTGCACTCACCACTCTTTGTGGTGAGCTTCATGTAGTGGGCTGGAACTTCTTTCGAAGAAAAGCATTTTAGTAGAAGCTGAAATAATGAAGCAATATTATTTTCTTGTTTGTTTATTTTTAAGCAACTGAAAGTTATATTCTCCTGGGTATGGGATCAAAAGTTCAAACATAGGTGTTAGAAGTGGTATGCTCCCTATGCTAACATGAAAGATGACCTATTCCCATCCTGGTTCTGGCTTTTGGTAGTTTTTTTCCTTGTAGCAACAAAGCTCCTGTCTTCATATTGTGCTTCACTCTGTATGAATCTCATTTTTATTTGTTTAAGGATATGAATCATATTAGATTGAAGGCCTACACTGCTCCAATACAACTTTATTCTAATCACATCTGTAATGAATATTTTCACAAGTGAGATAGATTTTAATTAATTAATCAATTAATTTTTGGGCCACACAAGGCAATGCTTAGGGATTACTCCTACTCTGTGCTCAGAAATTATCCTGAGCAGGCTCAAAGGATTATATGGGAAGCTGAAATCAACAAGTAATAATGGCATGAGTGGGAAAGGTCCTACTACTGGCTCAAAGAAGATCTTTTGTATTGAAAAATAAACTACTTAGAATAGAATAGAATGGAAACCTACTTAGAATACAGTAAAAGGCAGAGAAGAGAATAAGTTCAAGAATGAATATGTGTTTTTACAGAATAAATAAATAAAGCAAAGAAGCAGGACAATCAAGAGAGCTGAATGTTTAAGAAAGAACAGAAACTTGAATAACAAGCCCTAAATGGGTTTTGAGAGGAGCTTTCATAAAATTCTTTCAAAACTGTTTTCTGGATTTTTACATAAAAATTAACGTGGACTTATCACAAGAAGCCTTGCATCATGTTCTCATTATCTCATAGCTAGCACTGTTGAAGCCCACATTTTATCTCAGTTTTTTTGTAGTACTCCTTTCCAGCCTTGCCCTCTCGAAAGGATTGGAGATTTTCATGTCAAAGAATGTGAACTTTATGCTGAGTGAAATGAGTCAAAAGGAGATAACCAGGCACAGAATAGCCTCACTTATCTGTGGGATTTAAGAAAAATAATAACAGTATTGTAATAATACCCGGAGAAAATAGAGATGAGGGCTGGAAAGATGAGCCTGTGATATAAAGCTTATCACAAAGAGTGATGAGCCCAGTTAGAGAAATAACTGCACCAACAATTATTGTAACAATAATAGTGAGTGATAGAGAGTGTGAAAGAGAGAGAGTGAGAGAGGAGAGAGAGAGAGAAAGAGAGAGAGAATGCCTGTCTCAAAGACAAGAAATGGGTGGAGAGGCGGTAAATGGGAACATTGGTGCTAGGAAAGTTACACTGGTGAACGACAGTGTAAATTTGATGACTGGAACCTAACTATGAATATTTCTGTAACCACAGTGCTTAAATAAATTATTATTAAAAAAGAAAGAAATTACAACATTTTTATATCATCATGGAACTAAATGAATCATATAAGGATAAAAACGGTTGCTAATTTATCATGGCAAATAGCATATTCAATTAAAAAGCTAAAGTATTTTTAAATTATTATATATTGAAGATCAAAAATGCTATAATATTTAAGAGTCTACACTGCTATAAAATAAAAATTAAAATAAAACCAATGTACTCCATAAACAATGGCATGTACCAAAAGAGGACTTGAAAAAGATTCCATTGCAAAAAATACTCTTCTTCTTTCTGAATTGTTTGGAAATGCATTTATTCATTATCTATTAGGGTAAAGTGTATTTCACCTTCTTGTCCAGAGCTTTCTTAGTGTTGTGAAGGGGAATTGAAAAAAAATCCTCTATTCCAAATAAACATTCAAGAAGCAACAATCAGTGAACATCATCTGCATTTTCTCTAAGTCCTAATAGTAAAGGGCATGTTCTTTATCTAATTTAGTCAGTTTAAGACTATCCTATTGTGCATTCCCTAACAGTTATTAAGGAGTCAGGTATTTTTCACTCGGCATTCACAGATTAAACTAGAACTGTATAAGGTTTTTTTCTTGCTCATCAAAAAGGATAATTTAAAGGCAAAAAATAGGCATATTAACATAACCCCATATTTCCTACCATCATATGTCAGTTACAATTTGAGCTATATTTAATACATTTACCGAGATCTATGAAAAGTGCCACAGATGTATCTCTCTTCCTAAGATCATTCCTAAGCTTTGTCATTATTTAACTATTATCCCTTAGAAAATATTTTTTTAAATTTCTTCTACTTGTCTGGAATAGAGGCAGGCTGGGAAGTGGAAGAGAAAATTGAAACACAGTAAATGGACATTGTGAAGAGATGTGTGTTCAACTGTTATATGCCTAAACTTAATCATGAGCAACTTTGTAACTGTATCTCATGGTGGTTCAAAAAATTATTTATTACAAAAATTCATCTACTCAAGGATTTTCTTTCACACAATTGGTGTCAGGAAAATTGCTTAGCCACATGTTAAAACAACAACAAAATATGTAGAATTAAAAGAAATAAAGAAAACTAGACCCTTAAGTCACACCTATACAAAATTAATTAGAAATAGATTAAAAATATGAATATTAACCAAAACCCCATAAAATACATTCAGAAAAAAACTTAAGTAGAGCTCTCCATGATGATATCAAAGGAATCTTCAATGATTCAACTTCACAACTTCACTGGAAAATAAAATAAAAACAAAATAAACAAACAGACTACATCAAATTAAAATTTCCACACTGGGGCCGAAGTCATAGTACGGCAGTAGAGCGTTTGCCTTTCACACGTGGACAACCTGGGAGAACTCAGATTCAATCATTAGCATCCCATATGGTCCCCCAAGCCTGCCACGTGAGATTTTTGAGTACATAGCCAGGAATTACCCCTGAGCGTTGCCAGGTGTGGCCCAAACAATCATTTTTTTTTCATATTGTCATTCAAACTATGACTAAAGTAAAAAGACATTGTGAAATATATGAAAAAAATCTATGTAGAATTCATTTAATAAAAGTGTAGTATATTCAAATACATAAATTTCTAAGAGTTAAAACCAATAAAACAGGGGCCCGGGAGATAGCATGGAGGTAAGGCATTTGCTTTTCATGCAAAAGGTCATCGGTTCGAATCCCAGTGCCCCATATGGTCCCCCGTGCCTGGCAGGAGCAATTTCTGAGCATGGAGCCAGGAGTAACCCCTGAACACTGCCGGGTGTGACCCAAAAACCAAAAAAAAAAAAAAAAAACCAATAAAACAAATTATCCTATCCAAAACACTGTGAATGACTGAAAAAACAGCTCATCAATAAAGGTAAATTTCTGGCTAACAGGTATATGAAAAAGTGATCAACATTACTTAATACTTAATACAAATTAAAAATTAAAATGTATATATTTTTTAGAAAAGTTAGAATGATTAGCAAGAATGAGCTGTGAAAGGGATACAATAAAAGTAAGAATAATAAAATTAAAAACCACCTTGGGGCTGGAGCAATAGCACAACAGGTAGTGTGTTTGCCTTGTATACAGCCAAAATAGGTTTAATCTCCAGCATCCTATATTGTCCTGTGAGCCTGCCAGGAGTGATTTCTGAGCACAGAGCCATGAGTAAGCCCTGAGCACAGTCAGGTGTGGCCCCCATAGACACATACAAAAAACTAAAAAGAAACCTTATTCAGAATTGAGACAGAAAGTTAATTCAGTCTCAGAAAAAGCTATGAAACTTCTCAAATATTAGGAATAAAACTCCCTTACTACTCTAAAATTCTACTCTTTAGTGTTTTTCCAAACATTCAAAAGTATTTGAAAAACATTCAAAAGCATTTATAAAGAAATATGTATACCTATTTTAACTTCAACTCTTCACATAGCAATGATATAAGCAACCCAAGTCCCAAGCAAAGATGAGTAGACAAAGGAATATAAATAATGTAATACTGCTTAGTTATAAGATGAAGTTTTGTCTTTTGCTGCAAGATGGAACTAGATCCTATCATGCTTAGTTAAATAAGTCAGGAGGGGAAGATATAAATGCTAGGATATCTCACTCAAATGTGCTACATAAAGAAATTGATAAAAAAAAGAATTGAGGTTCAGAGTGATAGCAAGCTATAGGCATTTACCTTGCGTGCAGTCTACCCGGAATAGACCCATGCTGGATCCTTGGCACCATATATGGTCCCCCTGAGTCTGCCAGGAACAATTTCTGAGTGCAGAATTAGGAGTAACCCCTGCACCTCTGAATTTGCCTCCCACCCCCAGAAAAGAAGAATTGATAACAGTCAGTGAAAATAAACCCTTGGAAACTGAAAGCAACATAACTGAGGCTACGAAAATGGTGGGGAGGTGGGAAGTGATGGGCTGAATAGAAATGACATAAGGATAGTGTGGAGGGTTTTGGGTATTTTGGTGGTGTTAGAAGTAAAGCAACTCAGTACACAAAATGAATAAACACTAACAATATAATAATACGTGGTGTGTCAATAATAAAATATTGAAACAAAACAAATTCTATTTATAGTTTGGAAAACACAGTATTTTTTGTACTAACTACAAGATTTCCAGAAAATATTCTTAGTTTTGAACCAACCTGCTAGTAATTCTAATTTCTCTATATTCTCTCACCAGATTATCTTATCTACCTGCAACCTTAATCTCATTTAAATATTTTCCCTGTGTACTTTTTTTATAACTCAGATAAAGGAAAATAGTTCCCCATCTCCAAATTTCTAATGAATATTATGCTTTTTAATAGCATCTTAACAGGAAAACGTATTAATTAGCAGTCACAACTAAAGATAGCATGTTAAAAGGCCTAGTGATGTTTCAGGTAGAGAGCCATGAGATAGAAGACTTTCAGTGCCATTCCAGTCTATACCACATGTTGAGTGTGATCCTGGCAATTTGGTCATTTGTGGTCTTCAGAACAATCATTCCTGGGGAACTCTGACCAACAACATCACAGATATGTTCATACCACAATTAGTGTGTGAACCCTGGTGAGCACCATAACCAAATATCTGCACTAAGGTCGAAGAGTGTGTGACCATAGTAACAAGAAGGATGGACTGGAAGAGAATAAGCATAAGAATGGCAACCTTCCTAAGCTCTTAATTTTTGTCATCTATTTATTCTATTTTTCTATGCTGCAATATGGGGCATGTCTGCTAGTTTACCTTCAACTCATCGGTATTTTTCTTCATCTAAAATGATTGCTATTTTATCCTATATATTGTAGCTTTTAGGTAGATAATATTTGTCTTATTTTAAAGCATTATTTTGATTTTTCAAATCTGTCTAGTATTTTTTGTATATATACTTTTCTTAAAATAAAGTCTTTCATTTGCAGATTATAAAAGAAAGTTATGGTATAAGAATAATACCCAAAGATAATATAAATGATAAAAAGAGGGAAGTATTGCTAAGACAAAGAAAGCACCACTATGACAATAATAATTGAAAATAAGAAGTGGAAGATGGTCTGGTGGATAAGGCACTTTCTTTGCATGTAGCAGACCCAGGTTCAATTCCTGCCTTCCCAAGATTCTCTGAGCAGTGCCATGAATAATTAATGAGTGCAGAGCCAGGAGTCATCCCTGAAAATTGCCAGGAGTGGACCCCCTCCAAAAAAGGAAAATAACATATAAAAACAGACGTGATCACCATTTTGAAAAGAACTGGATGCTGACTGGAAGAAAGTGAAATGCATGATGCACTTTCATGGCATTGCAAACCATTGTGCCTAAAAAATGGGGAAGGAAGGAGGGAGAGGGAAATAATAATAATAGAATAATATTAAGGAGATGAAGAAGGGAAGGAAGATGGAGAAGAGGAAGAGGAAGAGAAGAAGAAAAGAAAAAGAAGGATGAGGATAAAAAGAAGAAGAAAAGAAAGTAGAGGAAGAAGAAAAGCAAAAAGTATAAGAAGGAAAAGAAGAAAGAAGGAAGAAGAAAGAGAAAGGAAGAAAAGAAGGAAAAAGAAGAAAAGAAGGAAAGAAGAAGAGGAGGAGGAGGAAAAGAAATGAAGAAGAAGGAGAAGAGGAGGAGAAGAAATGAAGAAGAAAAGGAGAAGAAGAAGAAAGAAGAAGAAAAGGAGAAGAAAAGAAGGAGAAGAAGAAAAAGAAGAAGAAAAGAAGAAGAAAGAAGAAAAAGAGAAGAAGATAAAGAAGAAGAGAAAAAGAGGAAAAGAAGAAGAAGAAGAAGGAGGAGGAGGAGGAGGAGCAGAAGAGAAGAAGAAGAAGAAGAAGAAGAAGAAGAAGAAGAAGAAGAAGAAGAAGAAGAAGAAGAAGAAGAAGAAGAAGAAAAGAAAAAGAAAAAGATAACGAAGAGTGTTGGCAATAGAGTCAATCGATGCAGGGAAATAGGTGACAGGAAGGAAAGGAACATCAGTGACTGAATGGGTAGTGGAAACTCAATATCAACAAATTTCATAAAACTGAATCTCACAGGATCTGTTTTTTTTTTTTTTAAATAGAAAGTCTTTCAATAGGGGCCAGGTGGTGGCGCTGGAGGTAAGGTGCCTGCCTTGCCTGCGCTAACCTAGGACGGACCGCGGTTGGATCCCCAGTTCCCCATATGGTCCCTCGTGCCTGCCAGGAGCAACTTCTGAGCAAATAGCCAGGAGTAACCCCTGAGTGTCACCGGGTGTGGCCCAAAAACCAAAAAAAAAAAAAAAGTCTTTCAAGTCTTCCATTGCATTCATAGTCCCTACTTTATGCTTTATTTAACTTAATTGCTAAGACTAGTGTATGAGGTTCTTGTGTTTTAATCTACTTTATTATGCAATTAGGTAGTTCTTTTTGTTAATAGATGTCTTCTGGGTGTTCTTTACATGACTGTAATCATATAATTATAATTATATTTGTAATCACGGTGTTTAAATAAAGATAATTCAAAAAGAATTACATGTAAAACAACAAAGAAACTTGGAAATAAAATCTTAACTCTCCCAATATATATAAAACTTTATTTACAATTGACAAAATATATTAGCAACAGAAATTCTCATTGATAAATAATTGTATAAGCATTGATATACAATGAATAATGTGCAGGTAATAAAAATAAAATATTTCTATTCATATAAAATTTATATATATATTGCAGGAATGATTCAGAAATAAATAACTCAGAAGAATAAACACTACTCTAATACTTTATATATAAATTATAAATATAAAAATGAACAAATAAAATGAAATAAAAATGTAAGACTAAATTTTGAGAATAGAATCATAGTTATTGAGAGGAAAAGAGAAAGGTGTGAGAAGAAATGTTGTTAAGCTTAAATAAAGAAAACTAGAAATATTCATAGTTTATTTTGGCAATTATGGTTATGGAAGAGGCTTGTGCATTATTAGAAATCTCCTTTTATTATGGTGTGAGAGTGGAGTTACCAAGCCTAAGAAGAAAGTCTGTTGGCAGCAAAGCCATATTATTACAACTATTATAATCATATCTCTCCATAGTGGTTATAGGGATGACAGCATCTATATACAATAACAGATTAAAAGAAGAATATAAGAAGAGAATTTTAGAATTGAACCAAGAAAGTTAGTCAAAAGTCTAACATCCATTAAATAATTGCCATTATAACAGCTATATTTTATTTGGTATGAATTATAGGTTCTAGTGATAAAATCCTATGTACTATTAAGAAATATAATATACTATTTCATTTTTTTCCATCTTCCATACCTTTCAAAGACTGTTCACATTCTTTTCCAGGAAAATAATAAAATACGAAGCATTTTTTAAACAAATCACTAAGAATAGCAAATAGTAAGGGTAACATTAGAAAAAATGTAACCTGCTTTAAAGATTATAAATGTGTTGTGGCTCTCTGATCTTTCAATGATCATGTGACAAACTGATATTCATGTTTGAATTGTTGAAAATTTTTGAAAGCTGAATGTTCAACTCTAAGAATCACTAAATAGAGGAAACACTGGGGAAAGAAATCTTATTGTTTCTTTCTATAAACTTCCAAAAGCAGAAACTGCATAATAAAATCACTTACATATTGATTTAATATTCAGCAGAATTGACTATCATAGGCAAAGAACCTTGAAATTTATCTTAGAGATCAGAGATATAGCTTAGAGGTTAAGGGTGCATAATAGTCAGGAGCTCAATCCCCAGCATAGCATCAATCCCATAAACACAACTGAGCAAAAATTTTGAGGCTGTAATAGTACTTCCAGGTGTAACTCTTGTAGCTTCTAGTTCTCCTGGTTTCAGGGTATCTCTTTACTGGGATCTAACATGTAATTCTCTGACTCAGTTGGCCTTGCTTCACTGAGGGGCCCAAAGCCCCCTAAAATCTGCTCAGGATCATCCTATCCCCCCAAATAAAAATGTGTCTTTCAATTCAAATGGTTAGAAATTCATCATCTATGAATTTCAGGTTATTAGTAAAGCTAATTTTTTTTTTGTTTTTTTTTTGGGGGGGCACACCCATTTGATGCTCTGGGGTTACTCCTGGCTATGCACTCAGAAGTCGCTCCTGGCTTGGGGGACCATATGGGACACCAGGGGATCGAACCGTGGTCCCTCCTAGGCTAGTGCAGGCAAGGCAGGTACCTTACCTCTAGCACCACCGCCCGGCCCCGAAAGCTAATTATTTTATGGAGATTCTACATTGGAACATTGTAATTCATTCCCTTTCCTTTTTCAGCTTCAGATAAATTATTTAGCAAATTTCTCTATTAGTTGCTTTTTAAATGGATTGTTAAAATGCTCTTTAAAACAAATTTCTCTTTCTTTTAGTCTTAGTCTTACTGGAGCTTGGAAACAGAATCTCCTACTGTTAAAACCTAGTGATGACATTGGGCACACAGAAGTAATCCAGATTAAACCTTCCATTTTGAATCACCAAAGTAACAACATTTGTGAACTTGCCAAAAGACGGTTTGCAAACTGGAAGCACTCAAATAAATAAACACAAATGCAATAAGTCTGTGAGATATACTGTTATAAAGGTTTTTATATGAGAATGCAACACTGTTTATTCTTTGCATTTCTTGCTTATAATATTTTAATAATATAATTAAATATAATATTATTAAACATTTTTACAATATCCAGAGTTTAGGGGAATATATACTGGTTACTTCATATCAATTTTAGGGAACATATAATTCTGATTTCCAGAACCAAATTTATACTTTATCTACATGTACAATGTTATGATCACCACCAAAACTCTACTTTAATCTAACATCATACAATTCACTTCCTTTATCCATTTTATCATTTTCTTTCCCTACCTATCTAAAATGTGCTCGTTTTCTTTGACCATATTCTTTGATTCATTCTTTGAAAATATGTGCTTACCTAGCTTCTATTTAACAACTCCTAATTTATCTTTTTCAGGCTCCCTGAATAAAGAAATCAGATTTTATCCAAATTTGCAATTACTTGTAAAATGTAACCAGAATTTTGAATCACTGCAGATATTTCGTATCAATGTTTCTTTCATTTTACATGCAGATTTAGATTACAAGATTTTGGAATAAGGTACTTTAATCATTTAAGAATAAGTCTGTGAACCACAAATTTGAGAGTTCACTAGAAATGCAGAAACACGGACATACTAAATCAGAATATGTTTTCTGAATGAGTTCCAAAGGCTGTTCGTAGCAACTTTAAAATTTGAGAAGCATTGCACTTTGCATTCGTTTTAATTAACAATAATAATAAACATCTAACACTATTTGCTTAGTAAGTCATTCATCTTAAAACTATTTTATATAGTTACAAAATAATTTTACAATGGTCTTTATTAGAGGTTTGGTTATCTAATATTTTCTTTATAAATGGAGTTATTCCCAAACTTGGAGACAATTATAGAACATGCTAATATTAATTAAAATTATTCATACCTACCTCATCAACAAATATTTCTAACAAGAGGAAAATAATTGGGTGGGTAAGACAAAAACATTTTTAATCCCATATCTCTATCTAGAGTTCATCACCAGAGAACTCATTTGCGGTGACAAACTATCTTTTCTCACAATTGTGAATGAAATGCTCATAATGTCAGTGGAAGCATTTAAAGTTTTTATCATCTCTTAAACTTCCCTTCTCATGATTGTGAATAATTTTGTTAATGGGAGTTCTTTTGTTAAATGAGTTCTTGAGATGTAAATCATTAAGTGAAACAAGGGTTTTTATGGTGACCAGCTTTCTGTCACATACCCATAAGGTTTTTTTTTTGTTTTTGTTTTTTTTTTTTTTTTTTTTTTTTTTTTTTTTTTTTTTAGTTTTTTAGTTTTTTGGGTCACACCCGGCAGTGCTCAGGGGTTACTCCTGACTCCATGCTCAGAAATTGCTCCTGGCAGGCACGGGGGACCACATGGGGCACTGGGATTCGAACTGATGACCTTTTGCATGAAAGGCAAACGCCTTACCTCCATGCTATCTCCCAGGCCCCAAGTTTAATTGTCTTCGGATTTGGTCTGTTGTAGGTAGCATGCACATCCTTGTCAGGATAGAAAAAATTTTGATTACTTATGTGTTTTTATTTTTTGCTTCTATAGCGACATTTTATTGTGTTCCTACTAAGTAACAAATATAATCCGTTAAATACTTGAATTCTTCTAAGATGCGTGATATTCTGATCATGCTTTTCTACTTAAATTTCATAGCATGATGATTCATAATTTGATTTAACTAAAATCAGTGAGGTTATCTCTGGGGAGCCGCCTCTGGCAGCTCCCACTTTGAGGCCTTTTTAGGACTTGGTAGGGGATCTTGGCTTGGCTGCAGAATTTCCCTGATGGCAAAAACCCTTGGTGGGTGGGGGGTGCCTAAGGGGAAGGCTGAGTTTGTCAGAGGCCTCGGGCCTGCAGGCCACATCCTCTTTTTTTAGGTTTCGGGTTTTTGAGAACCATTTGAGGAAGCAGGATAACTAAAGATGATGTAATATTAGATTGCTGAGGCTGGCAAATACACTTAAGTTTCACTGCGTCTGCAATAATTAACTGTGCCTTGAAATGGGATAAATAGCAGAGCTTGCTCTAATAAACTTGTTCTATTTTCCATACAGTCTGCCTTAAATTGTTGTCAAGCTCTCATTCTTCCTGGGGGGTAGGGGGTGGGATTTTCCTAGGCAGTTATCTATACATTATTGGTGGTTTTCTGCATATAACATTTTTATTTGATAAAGGTTAACATTTTTAAACTTTAATTTTCTTAAAATTACACATATATAAGGCCAAAGGGATAGTATAATGGATAGAGCCTTTTTTTTGCCTTGCAATCAACTGACACAGGTTCAATTCTCAGCATTGTATATGACCCCTCTATCCATGCTAGGGGTGATCCCAAGTACAGAGCAAAGAGAAAGCCCTGAGTACAGTGAACATGTTTCCCCAAACTAAAATAATTCCACATTAATAATTAGCCACTGTCCTATCACCCTGCTTATGATCTATAGTGTGATCATTCTTTCATGAACTGAAATGGGAAATAGGCTTTATTAAAATATTTCATGGAGTTAGAAAAATTAGTGAACATAGTCTGCATGCTAGATGCCCAGTTTTGATATTTGGAACCACATCATTCATGCTAGAAATATTCCCCAAGGACCTAGCTGGGAGTAGTACCTGAGAATTGCTGCTTCGGTTCTAAAACAAACAAATTTCAAAATCAAAGGATTTCAAACACTAGGGAGATAACTCAGCATGCCCAAATTCAAATCCTGGCATGACTCTTAAACATTACTGGGTGTGACTCCAGTGACCCCAGAGGAAAAATCCAGATGGTCCTGGCAGTTTCAGCACTACTGGGATCCAAGTAGCACCACATTGCCAGCCTCATCTCTAAGCCAATAGAGCACTGTTTGCTCAATATAACTGGAAGTGTATCTTGGATATTCAATATTGCTTGGCAGAAATTCAAGATTTCATTTTAAGTGAAATAATGAGATAAAATTACATAAATATAAATGTAATATGGTTAATTTTCATTTAAAGGTTAAAACTTAAAAAGTATAATATAAAAGTTAAACCACCATATTTTGTAATACGATCATGATTCTATTATCTATCAATACATCAGTTAACTTTTTACATGCAAGTTAATTGTGTGCAAACAATTTGCATAAATATAGAAAGTGTGAGTCTGACTAAATTATGTCTTATACATACTTTACTGTTTCTAAAATAACAACCATCTTATGGGATGATAATTAATAGTAAAATATCTTTATACTAAATATGCTTCAAAACTTTTCAAAACTAATGTCAGATATAATAAAATTAAAGTCCTGTATCAGTGACTGAATTGGTTTGGAGATAAGAGCTCTTGCCTAAGAGCACCCAGCTGTGTGATTAGTACTTTGTATGAAACTAAGTTAAACATTAAATATCCAATCACTTCTGTATTGGATTTTCAATGATATTAATTTTGTGAAGATGCTTTTTCAGCTTTTCTATAGAATACTTAAAAAGATTTTTCATAGCCACAGAACGTATTAACCCTTAATTATAGGTGGCTTTATAAATGGAATGCTAGTAATCACTAAGAAACCTTTGTCTTTAATAGCTCAGGCTCATATACTTATTATTTAGGTAATGAACCAACTAAATAGAGAAAAACTTACACCTAATTTTCACTCATTAATCTTATTTATTTTAGTAATCATTTCATCTTCATTCATTAATCTTCATGCATAGAAATAAGTTCCCTTATATCTTTGATCCAAATAAAATGTATGCATTTTTCTCTGACAATGCTCATTTTTATTTTTATAATCCATTAATTTTCTATAATTATATTGTAATGAGCTTAGGAATTAGCTAATTCATCATCAAAGCAATTAGTTCATTACTCAACTAAATTATATGTGCCCACTGAGAGCTACCTCTGCCTGGACATGGTGTTGACAGACATATCCATCAGCTTTCCCACATCATCTCTGTCTCCTCATTGACAAGTAGCTTAAAATGGCAATTAGATATTCGGTACTGTGAGTTCATAACAATAGAGACGGTATGTCATAATACCATACATATATTGCTCTTTCTGACCATAAATAAGTTGACTATCTTAGCTCAGTTTTTTTTTTTCTCAGCTAAATGGAAACAGCACTATTGCTATCACTTTCATTGCGGTTGTGAACATTTAATACACATCTTGGACCATTTAAAATAGTGCATTAGTACAAATTTGAATTTATTAGTGAATGTAAATAATTAAAAATAAAAATATTCTGAGGCCTGAGCGGTGGTATGCAAGCGTTAAGGCATTTGCCTTGCTTGTGCTAGCCTAGGACGAATCTGGATTTGATCCCCTGGCATCCCAGGGATATGGTCCCTCAAGCCAGGAGCAATTTCTGAGAGCATAGCCAGGAATAACTTCTGAGCGTCACTAGGTATGGCCCCAAACCAAAATAAATAAATAAATAAATAAATAAATAAATAAATCTATTCTTTCCATAGGGAAGCTGAGAAGCTGATCAGGCACTTAATTTCCCTTAAGTTTTTTGTATTAAATGTTCTGATTATAAGAAGTGAATAAATGATGGAGATTATGAGAAAGACCACAAAGCATTTTCTTAAAATGTCTGTTGGTTATTAACATGTAATACATGATTATTTCATATTATAAAAACAGAAACTAACATATTACAAACCAATAAAATCACAATTTTTCATGTGTTTTAAATAATATTTCAGAGTTCATACATGTGAGTTATCAATGTGTTTTTCTTTCATTTTGAAGTTATAAAATGAAGTTATTTTTAAATTATCTTTATAGATTGTTGTTGGACTTGCTATAAAGAGCATAGGTACATTTGGCATTCTAGAAACAGTACAATGTTGACATTAATTGTTGATTTCTTTATTGAGTAATATAATTTCAATTATGGTTGCAGTGGGGGCAATACATCTCTATTTATTACTCACATTCTGAACCTTCAATTCTTAATTTTTATCTTAAATTTACATTTTAATTACCTCTCAAGTACATTTTACTTCTGAATATTTATTAAGAAAATTTGACATTTTTTGCAATAATTTATTCAGCACAGTGAGTTATTTATTGATGATGAATCTTCATTTACATCCCCTTAATTCCATTTTATTTAGATTTTACAGTTAATTATCAAGAGGGTAGGCAAGTATTTGGTAAATGATTCCTCTTATTATAAAATTTAACTTCAGCCTCATTTTTTAGTCTAACTTATTTTTGTAGCATTTAGTTTTTGTGCCACTGAGTCTATTTAAATCAATTAATAGAGCTTATAAAACTGCATTATTTTGTTCAGTATAGTATTTTATTTAACCTGTATTAAGCCCTCGAATTTATTTAAAAGTTGTATAAGTCTATCCTGTTTGTTCATCACATATTTCAACATGCTATGTAACTGTTACCTGGTTATAAAACATATCAAATCAATTTAATACCATGTAGATCATACCATAAATATTACATTTTTATAAAATATGTATTAAGAAGACAACTTACCTATTCTTTAAGATATAAGATCCGCCTAGTATAAATATCCAAACTTGAAGTCCTTTCCGTGTTTTATACTCACTTTGCCCATAATTCTGCTCTTAGCATCTTTATCTAGCGATTAGGGCATGTTCAAGTGCTTTTTAGTGACACCTTGTATTCCTTGACCTTTTTTCCACTAGGTCTCGGCTGTTTTTCTTTTTAGAAATCTTTCCTGACTGACACAACACACCTTTTATTTTTGTCTTTTAAATTTTTTTATCCCTAGTATAATTTATCTTGCACAAATGCTACTTTCTCTGAAGACTCTTCCCAGATCTCCCTAATCACACTATCTTATCTTTTCTTTTTCCCCTACTTCTTTGACTTTTTGCTATAATAATCATTACTAGTCTTTTCATTGTTCACTTATTGGCTTTCTGTTTTTCCATTGTTCACACCAAGTGGTGTGAGTCATTTGTTTATCGTACCCAGTATTTCTACAAGATTTTTGAGGTGTGCCTGGCAGACACCATGTACATGATGCTACATGACCAAATTTCTTCATTTTTTGTACATTCCCATTTGCCTTTTTAAATAAGAATATGTCAGTATAGTTTGAATGGGGATCTTTTGGCTACATAAATGCTTAAAAAACTTAAGATACTACATTGGATTTGGGGTCAAACCCAAGTGGTGCTCAGGGCTAAACTTGGCTCTGAGGAAGAGGTCACTTCTGTCCATGCTCAAAGGATTATATGTGGTTTAGGAGAACCAACTAGTTCTGCTGCATGCAAAGTAAGCTTCCAACCTACTTTACTATTTTTCAGCACCCAAATACTACTGTTTATAAATGAGTGTCTCATTCATTTTTTTCTTTTTTATTAGCTGTAGTGTTTCTTAAAAAGAAGTAGCTGAGGGGCCAGAAAGATAGCACGGAGGTAAGGCGTTTGCTTTTCATGCAGGTCAATGGCTCGAATCCCTGCATCCCATATGGTCCTCGAGTCTGCCAGGAGCGATTTCTGAACGTAGAGCCAGGAGTAACCCTTGAGCGCTGCTGGGTGTGACCCAAATACAAAAAAAAAAAAAATAGTAGCTGAGAAAAAGCAAATAAAAAATGTTCCATATCACCATTGATCAGGGAAATAGATGAAAATAAAAGCAACAATGAGATATCCACCTCACATCACAGAGACTGACACACATCATAAACAAACAGATTACAAAAAAGTGTTGGTGCTGATGTAGAAAGAAAGGGACTCTCAATCAGTGCTGATGGAAGTGTAGATTGACCCAACCCTTTTGGAAATCAATAGGGATATTCCTCTAAATACTAGAAATTGAGTTTCCATATGGTCTAGTAACACTACCTCTAGAGATATACCCTAGAAACCCCAAAATAACACACAGAAAAGTCGGCTTCTTTCTCATGTTCATCACAGCTCTATTTACAATAATCAGAATCTGGACTGGAAAACAAATGAATGCTAAAGAAACTGTGGTATATCAACACATTATGCAGCTATTAGGAAAAATTAAGTCATAAAAGTTGCTTATTCATGGATGGATATGGAGGATATTGTGCCTAGTAAAATGAAATTAATATTAGAATAACCTTACTCATTTGTGGAATACAAGAAAAATAACAGATAGTGTGGTAATATACAGAATAAAAAATGAGGTAGGAGAACCAGTTCATGGTAGGAAGCTTGCCACAAGAGCAGTGGGTTCAGTAAGGCTAAAGAAGGGACCATTATGACACTGATCCCTCTGGACAAGAACTAGGTGCTGAAAGCTGATAAAGTGATATGGATAGTATTCCTTAAAAATAGTGCAAACCATAGTATCAAAAAGAACAAAAAAGAGTGAGAAGCAAAATGCCTGCCTCCAGAGGATGGGAATTGGTAGGAAAACAGGGGACATTGATGATGGGAAAAGTGCACTGTTGATAGGTAGTGTACATTCCTCTGACTGAAATTATTTTATGAACTATTATTTAATCATGTGCTTAAATAAAGTAAATATAAAAAATAAAATTGATAAAAGGTCCCCCCGTGTTTCCCCAAATAGAAATGGCTGAGGTCAGAACTATAGTATTACAGATAGGGATAATATGGCAGGTATTATTGCCTTGCACAAAACTCACTTGGGTTTGATTCCAGGTATCCCATATGGTCCCCTAATCAATACAATGTGATCAAATCAGGAGTAATAACTGAGCAAAATACAAAAACTTAAAACCCAAAATAGGAAAGTAAAGGGATACAGGAGATACTACCAGTATGTATTGTTATTATTATTGCTGTTGTTGTTGCTGCTGTTGAAATTTAAGTGTGAAAAGAAATGAAAACTATGACTTTAGGAAAGATTAAGAAACAGATGTCATAAGACTACAGCCAACTAATATTGTTTGTTGGTTATATGCATTAAGAAATATACATATATCATAATAATATTTATGTCATTCTTATAAGAGAAATAGGGTTATTTTTAAATTTAAACACATTAATCTTTTATTTTCAAAAGGCACTTTTGTTTTCATTCTTATACCCTGACCAGATTTTCATTTTCTTTCAATATTTTTATCCTCTAACCAACTTCTAAATAATTGTGAATCTTAACACAAATTCCATTTAAATCTCTGTTTTCCTTTAAGATTAAGCAAAAGATATTTTGAGCATGTGTCTTTGTTTCTGAATATCTGTGATGTAAATTAAAAAAGAGTGGATGTGTAATTTTTTAGTCCAAAATATATCTAACAGAATGTATGCCTGTAAACCTGCCTATGAATCAGATGACAGCATAATCTTTATATTGGCAAAAGTGAAAGGCAAAGTTATGGTTTTATGCTAATGCTGTGTATTTGATGGTTGCTCAAGGAAATAACTATTATAAGATTAATCTGAACAAGCAGAAGCCAATTCCTTTCAATGACTGATTCCAAGAACTAACACCCTTTCCTTGTCATTGGTAGAGAAAATAACAGTATACTTCAAAATTGTGGAAAGCAATTTTTTTAAGTTTTATCTGAGACAAAATAATGTGTGACAGCTTAGAAAATATGCTGTAGCTTAGAAAAATGTGCCTTCTTTAGAAAATTTTTGATTTATTTCTTTATAACATACAGTATAAATTTAATTGTTTAAAATGGGTGACCATTTAATTTATTATCTAATAATTTCTCAAATGAAAGTTACCAGAACACATATTTTATACTAGGACCAATTTAGAAAACACAAAATACATCATGCTTCCTAATTATTTTATGCATCAACAATATAAATTCTTTGGGGTAGGTACCAAATAATAGACATAAATCTTAATTTAAGAAACTTGGGGCCTGAGTGATAGCACAGTGGGTAGGGAGTATACTTTATGTGCTGCTGATCTAGGTTCAAATCCCAGTATCCCATATGTTTCCCTGAGACTACCAAGAATGATATTTAAGCACAGAGCCAGGAGTAACCCCTGAGCATCACAGGGTTTGGCCCCCAAACAAAGACCAAACTAAACCAAACAAAAAAGAAATAAAGTGGCAAAAATTACAGAGGGTAAGTGGCTTGGATTTCACTTGGTTGATAGGAATGTGAAATTTATCACCACTATGCTCTCCAAATCTAGTCAGAAGTGATACCTGAGGACAGAAAAAGAAAGTAAGGATTTTATAATCTTACGCAGACTAATAAAATATAACACAGAGAACATAGCTACGAATTAGAGTCATAATATAAACCTCTATTAAAATAATAAAAATAATAAATAAGTTTTATTTTTCTTCAATTTATTATGTTAAACCTCATAGTATTTTATAAAATTCCATAGTGAACAACAGAAGAGTAATGCGAATAAATTTGTCACCTGTACCTTTTGTAACTAAACAACTAAAATGCTATATTACAGGTTTATGTCTTTTCTTAACTTGCCAAATATTCTCCTAAGGGTAGACTACTATTCTTTGTGGGACATATTAATGTTAAAATTTATATAGAGACAGCAAATTATAAGACATATATTTTATTTTGATTCTTCATGGATATTTTCTATATTTTTTATTTTAAATATTTTAAATTTTAAAATATATATATTTTTCTATGACAACAATAATCTTTTTCATGAACATATAGAAAAAAAGAAAATCTAATAAAATATAATTTGCTTTAAAATATTTCCTAGATATCTAATTGAGAGTAATTTCATAATTTTGTACATTTTATCCTTAAAAATAAAAATGCATAAATAATTAGAACTAAAGTAATTGTATAAGGTACTTATAATTTAAGTATAAAATTTAAATATAATTATATTATAATCTAGGATTTATTTAGGTGAAAAATTAGTCCAGCATTTTTAGAAGTTTGGAAGTTATGAAAATTGCCTTAAGATGATAAATATGATTAGTTATAGAACTTTAAATTTTATCTTTCAATATACATTTAGAAAAATGTTACTTGCAAAATTAATGGTACTAACATTAATTTTGTGTGATTGAAAAAGGATGTCAAAATTATTTTTTCTAAGTATGATGTTTTTAAATTTAAATATGATGCTGATCCAGAAAATCTTGGAGGTAAGTTGGATCCAAAAGAGTTTGGAAGAATGAAACTCTCTAGGGATCAAAACCTCCTCAGTCTTTGTTCATGCAAAGTAATTTTGAAATTATTAAGTAATCTCAATACAGATAAGATCTTTCTTTTGATAAGACTGGTTGGGTTGTTTCTGTATTTACTCAGTTAAAGTATTTGCTGCACAACACTGAGAAAAGAAAATACAATATGGAAATTCACCCTTAATTTTAAACATCAGCTAGGTTAGTAATAAAAAAATAAATTTTGTCATATATGTATGGTGTAATGTATGAAGGAGAGAGGATAGGGGCACACATAACTTATATGCCATGAAATGCCTTTGATGTTTACACTGTGATAAATTAGGTTTAGTTGATAAGAGGTCATTTCTAGAGATGAGCCTCAGTCTGAGGAGCTTTCTTCTAGTTAATGAGACCAACAGTACAGTTTTTCTTGAAATCACTGGAACTTAATAGATCTTTAGGTAAATGAGCAAGGTTACTTATACTGCAAATAAGATATTCTGAACAACTTGAAGAGGCTTTGCTCATACTTTTAAATTTCTCATTATTTTCTATCATTTCTATCTCTATTCTCATAAAATATTTTATATATATTGTATATAATATATTACTTAAATATATATGCACAGAAAATAGTTTTTATTTTTGAAAGACTGGGGAAAAACTTATGGAAGGATCTTCTTAGTTTTGAAGTTTTATTGTCCTGTTAACTCCATATAAAATATTTTCAAAAATTAACTTATATTAGATTCCAAAAGCTGCTAATGTGGTATTATTTGTTTTTAGGTTATTTTTAGTTTGGATTGCTGGGATCAAGCATTTCCATGTTATTTGAATTTTTATCCCTTTTTAAATGATAATTAGCAATTCTATTTCACAGTCAGCAATATAGCCGGCTTAATGACTTTGACATTTATTTCCAACCAAGGTTAGACATTTTTAGAAAGAAATATTATAATTGACTATACTTTCAAAAAAAGGGTATTTTAAAGTTATTTTAACAATGTTTGAAATACAAATATTTGCTTTATAGCCTTAATTTGACTGAAATGCCATCATTCACAAATATATAGAAGTTCATTAAGATAATGTAGAAAAATTAATGATATAATGATTTTTAAAATAATTTTAAACTACGTTTTAAATCAGTGCTTCAAGACAATGATTTTCAAGTAAGTTTCTTCAGGGATTGAGATTTTTATTTTTTACTTTTTGGTTTCTGGGCCAAGTAGATGACACTCAGAGGTTGCTCCTGTTGCTACACTCAGAAATGACTCCTGGCAGGTTCGGGGACCATATGAAATGCTGGAGAGCAAACCCAGGTTGGCAGCATGCAGGCAAAATGGCCTACCCACTGTGCTATCGTTTTGGTATTGACATTTTCTTTCTTTTTTAATTACTCTTTTTAGACACCTCAGTTACAAAATTGTTCATAATGCAGTTAGTCATTTTTCAGATAAAAAGTTGTTCATGACTAAGTTTCAGGAAAATGTACAACATCCTTTACTAGTGGACAATTCCTGCAACCAATGACCCCAGATTTCCTCCTGCCTAACGACCTTCCTTTCCCCTGGACGTCCTCTTTGAAAGACATTTCTCTCATTTACTCTCTGGGTTTCCTTCCTTCCTTCCTTCCTTCCTTCCTTCCTTC
>PVKC010000383.1:40844-70190 GCA_004027635.1 Crocidura indochinensis | reverse complement strand
GAAGGAGGGATAAGATCCAGAGCATATTTTCATCCCACACCATGGTCTTAATAAGTTTGAGAAATGGTTTTCAGCAGTAAGGGAAAGACTGACTGCTTTGAAAAGAATTTTGAAAGTAAGCCTACAGGAAAACTTCGGTAGAAAGATCAAGTAAGTTTGTCTGATAAGAATATATGAAACTAAATTAGTTAACAGGTTTACATTGTTTTTATCAATTCTCTGAATTCAACATGATGCAAGGAAGGCAATATGGCTGGTGGTAGACTATTCACCTGCCACTGGAAAAATTCAAATTCAATATTGTGCACAGTATACTACAGTATTTAGACATTCATATAGAATCGTATAATTTTTTTCCAAAGCACAGATTCAGTAACAACATCCCAAAGATCAAGCACTGGGTGCAGTCTGTACATTGGTCTTACCACCAAGTAAGCAAATGCCATATGATCCTGACAAACATATAAATAATGAAACATCTTTCCTCACTTTGCAAAATCTTCGGGAATCTTCAACCAAATGCTTCAACCATATCTGTATACTTAAATTAACATAAACTAAGTATTTTAATGATTTCAACTAGTGATACCAAGTAAAAATTACTAAAAACATCTTATAACTGGTTGCTGGAGAGATAGTACAGCAGTAGGGCATTTATTTGCCTTGCACACAGTCTATCCATGCTGAACAGTGTTTCTAATCCCAGTATCCCATATGGTTCCCCTTATAGTTTAGAAATCAGGAGAAATTTCTGGACACAGAGTCAGGAGTAACTCTTAAGCACCTCTGAATGTGACCCAAAAATGCAAAAAAAAAAAAATCTCACAACTGGAAGTGAGAATGTGTCAACCAGGGAAGATTATAGAAAATTTAACTGGCCAATTAGCAATTATTTAATTAAAAACTTAGGTATACATAGCTGTGTTCACAACACTTAACACATACAGATCACCCAAAGGGAGTGATATGAGAGTGTTTCAGCATCTATCTAAGGATAAGATTCATCATCATTCATTATATTGATTTTATTAGTATCACCTATAATATGTCATATTTAAGATATGACTTATTCTAAATAAGAATAAAAATTCTAAATTCCAAATAAGAATGACTTACTCTAAATGACTTTAAATAAGTCATATTTAGAATACCAAGAATTCACTTCTGAAGTTTTAATTTTCCATTATGTACAGTGTAGTCATTACAATTCAGTTCTGAAAAAATGGACATGAAGTTATACATATAAATAAAATATTCCCCAAATGCTATAAAGATAAAAGTTCATTTTCATTCACTAAGGAGAATTTAGGTAATAGCTTAAATTAAACCTTCAAAAACTGAAATGTATTGTACTCAAGTTCAATAATAAAGATTTCACAGACATTCCTTAGAGACGAAATTAAAATTTAACCCAAAATATTCTACTCATCACCTTAAAAATTATAACATTTTAGATGTGATGCATGCACCTGTGCTTTAAAGAAAAGAACACAGATGGGATATATTTCATCCACTTAATTTGGAGATAAGATTTAGAATTCAAAATTTAAAATAAAGATTATTTGTTATTTTTAAAAGAATATATCTTTAGCAGAGAACTGCTTACATCATCCAGTGTGATCATCAATCGGTTGATAATTTATTTTACATGACATAAAATACATATTAAAACAAAGTCATATGGAAATAATCTGACTAAAATATTTGAACTCTGTTTCATGCAGATTAAGAGTAAAGTGAATTGACAGTGTTTAGATTTTTCAGGTTTCACAAGTATAATTTGGAACTATGCTACACACACAGCAAATAATCAAACATACATAGATTTTTATACTTACACACACTATATATAGATCCATAGCTACTCTATTTCAATAGTGGGGCACTGATAGGAATATAAGATTTTATAGCCTACAGAGTTATCCATGCTAAGTAACAGACAGAATGAATTTTCTCCCAGTAAGAATCTGGAATTGGTTCTAAACGAGTAATATTAAACCAAATCCCCTGTACCATATTTTTAAGACACATTTTGTATGAAGTATTTTAACACTTTCTAACAATCAACATAGCATTATGTGGGTCTGAGTTATGACTATGAATGTCATATAAATGTTTAAGCAGTGAATAGGTGAAGGAATGGATATTAAAGCTATATCATCAGATATCAATTAGATACAAAGGACTTTGTATGTGAAACTACAATCAGCATAAGTCCTCCAACTGGTCCATATATCAATGGCTTAAATGGTATTCAACTTTTGTACACCCGTACAAGATAAACAAGTCTACAAAAATGGTTCTTAAAGTTTGCTGTGAATTGGTGTCATCTGCTCAGACTTATAAGTGAGAAATATACTTATAGTTTATGGATTACACCTTCAGAGATTATTCAGACTAATGCTATTTCTCATAAATATGACCTAGGCCCAAAACATGTTAATAAAAATATTATTAAAAAAAGACCAGAGAGATAGTTTAGCTGATGCTTTCCTTGCAGCAGCTGACCACGGTTCAATTCCCAGCAACTCACATCATACCACACGCCCACCGGTAGTGATCTCTGTGTGCAGAGCCTGGAGTAAGCTCTGGAAAGAACCATAAGGTGTGGCCCTCCTCCCCCAAAAAATTAGACATTGAGAATTTTTTATGCTCTCTAGGTGATCCAAATAAGAAGTAAAGTTAGAAAAAAATCTCTGGTTTAAGTAAGATTCATTCCAGAGATGTAAAAATAGTTTAACATATACAAGTTAATCAATATAATACAAAATATCAATAAAAGAAAAAATAAAAATCATATGATCATATAAATAGATACAGAGAAAGCATTTGACAATGCTATCATGATAAAAATGTTTCATGGTAAAAATAATCTTAAGATGGGAGTGAAAAGAACTTTTCTCAACATAATCAAGGCCATTTACCATAGACCCATAACAAATATATACTCAGAGGGAAGAAAACCAAAAATCTTTCATCTGAGATCTGGCACAAAACAAGGTTGAATCCCTCACAACTTCTTTGCAAGCAGTGAATAGAAGTGAATATCTATTCTAGATATACTTGCTACAACAATTGGGCAAGAAAAAAGAAATCAAGGTCTTCCAGAGAGTAAAGAAAGTAATCAAGAACTCAATTTGCAGATGACATGACACTAAATTTAGAAAATTCGAAGACTATACTTAAAGCTTCTAGCAACAATAGATTATATATTAAAGTGGCAGGCTACATACGAATATTAATATTTGTATTAACATATGAAAATTCATAGCTTTTCTATATACAGATAATAAAAGAGAAGAAAGAGCTATTAAAAATAATCCCATTCATAATTATGCCTCAGAAAATCAAGTATCTTGCAATCAATTTAACAAAATAGGAAAAAAAAAAGCTATGTGTTTCAAGAAATAAAAGATGACACAGGGAATGGAGACATATATACTGCAGTAGACTGAGAGGATTAACTTTTCAAAATATTGTACAAATTTAATGTAATTTAAAATATTTTCAAAATATTGTACAAATTTAATGTAATTCCTATAAGGAATATATTTTTTTCAAAGTAGATCAAACACTCCTGAAATTCATTTGCAACCATAAATATTCATGGATAACTAAAGCAATCCTTGGGAAAAATAAGATGGGAGGTATCACTTTCCCCAGTCTTAAATTGAACTGTAAAACAGTAGTTATTTAAAAAAGCATGGTACTGAAATAAAGACAATCAGATAAATGGAATAAACTTCCATATTCTGAGACTGACTCCAAGGTATACAATCAATTAGTCATTGATAATGGGGCACTAAATACAAAGTGGAGCAAGGAAAGCCTCTTCAACAAGTGGTGTTTGGGATAACTGATCAACCACACACAAAAAAAGTGAATGGAGATCCCTGGGCCTATCGATAGCAAGCCAGTATGGTGCTTGCCTTGCACATTGGCTGACCCAGGTTCAATCCCCATCATCCCAAAGGTTTGAGCTTGCCAGGAATAATTTCTGAGCGCGGAGCCAGGAGCAACCCCTGAGCACCGCTTGGTGTGTCTCCAAAACAAAAAAATGCAAAAATGGATTAAAAACCTAGATATCAGACCTGAAACCACAGGATACATAGAGAAAAATACAGGCAAAACAATTCATAACATTGAGACTAAAGACATCTTCAAGGAGGAAATGCCTCTGTCCAAGCAAGTGGAAACAGAAATAATCAAATGGAGTACATTAAACTGAGAAACTTCAAAGGAAACAGAGACTAAGATACAAAGGATACCCATGGAATAGGGAATGGGAGAAATTATTCATCCAATACCATGGGATAAGAGGTTAATATCTAACATATATACCATATTTGCCGGTATATAAGACGACCCTTCAACCCATGAAAAACTTCCTAAAAGTCTTAAAAGTAAACTACTTTTTAAAAGTAAGAGGGGTGTGGATCACTTGTCCCTGAAGCTGGAATAAGTTTCAGCATGCCATATACCAGCATATAATATGACTCACAACTTTTAGGAAGTTTTTCATGGGTTGAAGGGTCATTTTATATGCCGGAAAATACGGTGGGTAAGTTAAGCTACTGATAGAATTTAGCATGAAAAAAATCAACTGATCACACCCAAAAATAGGGAAAAGAAATGAATGACATTTTCTCAAAGATGAAACACAGGTGGCCAAAAGGCACATGAAAAATTGTTCCACTCAACTAGTCAAAACAACAATAAGGGGGCCCGGGAGATAGCATGGAGGTAAGGCGTTTGCCTTTCATGCAAAAGGTCATCGGTTCGAATCCCGGTGCCCCATATGGTTCCCCGTGCCTGTCAGGAGCAATTTCTGAGCATGGAGCCAGGAGTAACCCCTGAGCACTGCCGGGTGTGACCCCAAAAAAACCAAAAAACCAAAAAAACAAACAAACAATAAAACCAAAAAAAGAAAACAACAATAAGGTATCACCTCATGCCACAGAGACTGGCAAACATCACAAAGTAGTGCTGGTGTGGCTATGGGCAAAAAGGGACTCTCATTCACTACTGGTGGAAATGCTGACTAATACAGCCTTTTTGGAAAACAAAATGGATATTCCTCAAAAAAAAAACAGGAAATTGAGCTCCCATATGGCCCAGCAATACCCCTCCTAAGGCAATTCCTTCAGAACCTAAAAACACCGTGTAAAAAAAGCTCTCTGTGTTCTTATGTTCATTGCATCACTAGTTACAATAGTCAGAATCTAGAAACAACCCAAGGGCCCAAGAACAGATGATTGGCTAAAGAAACCGTGGTGCATCTACACAATGGAATAGTATGCAGCTGTTAAAATGCAGCCATAAAATCTGATTATACGTGGGTGGATATGGGGAATATTGTGCTGAGTAAAATGAGTCAGAATGAGAGAGATAGACATAGAATAATCTCACTCATTTGTGGGATATAAGAAAAATAAGACAGGATGGTAATAATATCAGAAACAATAGAGAGGAGGGTTAAGAGGACCAGTCCATTGTAGGAAACTTGCCACAAAGAGCAGTGAATGCAATTAAGGGTCCACTATGACAATGATAATTGGAACAGATCTCTCTAAACAAAAACTGGGTACTGAAAAGGGATAAATAACAAGCATGATATCCCTTCATTAATGAGAGTACAAATCGGAGTGTCAAATATGAAAGTGACAGAGACAAAGAGATAAACAGAAAGAGAACGAGAGAGAGAGAGAACGCACAAAATGCCTGCTTCAGAAACAGGTGGGCTGTCTCTGGGTGGGAGGAAAATTGGACATTGTTAGTGGAAAAATGCACTGGTGAAAAGTGGTGTACATTCTATGATTAAAACTCAATTATGAACCATTTTGTAATTACAGAGCTTAAATAGTAATTATTTTTTAAAAAGTAAATCTCTGGCCTATCAAAAGCAAACTCACAGAAAATCACTTGGAAATAAAATCAAACTCTGCCATACTTATCCCTTCACCCTGTCAGAAAGACTGAAAGAACCTTATAACAAATGCTTTTCTAGGCCATCTTAGGATTAAAGGGGGTGGGGGGGAGAGGCTTCTTATTCTAACAGGAAGTACAAAGATTAAAAACAAAAATTAAGGCGCTTGATTGCAATTGGCCAGCCCTGGTTTAATCCTAGGCATTGCATGGTCCCTACCTTCAGGAGTGATCCCTTAACATAAAGCCAGGAGTAAGTCTTGATCATAGTAGTTTGACAAAGACAGAGAGGGAGGATATGAGCTTCTTGTTTTCAAGTAGAAAAGCAAGCTGGAAAGTTGACTGTTCTTTTTAGTTTCCAAGAGAAGTTAAAAATCTAAATTTTTTTTTTTGGGTTACACCCGGTGACGCTCAGGGGTTATTCCTGGCTATTTGCTCAGAAGTCGCTCCTGGCAGGCACGGGGGACCATATGGGAAACCAGGGGATCAAACCGAGGTCCGTCCTAGGTTACCGCAGGCAAGGCAGGCACCTTACCTGCAGCGCCACTGCCCGGCCCCCCAAAAAATCTAAATTTTTATATGTAATCCTAATGAATAGTACATATATTTTAACATAATATTAAATTTATGAAAACATAATTGTGGGTCATATTCTGTCCATGTTATGTTCTTTAACCTCCTAACCTTGCATCTAAGACATTTCTTATATCAACAGAAACCAAAGACAAGTTTCACCAAATCTTTTAAGCATAGCAGTGACTGAGCAGTAGGTAGGAGTAGCATACCAAAATCACTGAAGATCAATCAAAACAAAACAAAATGTAAAAACCAAGTATAGCTTTTAAGGGACTACATTTCATTCCAGTAAGGCTCATTTAATATTAAAACGTTAATGCTCTCAATTTCAGCAATTATGTTCAAAATACTGTTGGCAATTCATTTCCTTCTACTTTTATTGCCCACATTCTCATCCACTAATTTGCTCTCAATTCTTCCTATTTATTAAGCATGACATCTATGTCTTCTTTTCTTTTTTTAAGTAAATAGATACAAATTCTTTTTTGTAAAGAAGAGGGAAATAAGTAAATTCAAATCAGAAAGTCTTTCAATTGTTCACATTTTAATTACAGCCAAGTGTATTGCTACTATATTTAGAAACTATATTTTGAACACAAAAATTATCCCTGAAGGGTGAGATTCTTTTCCAAAGCAACTTACAAAAATGTTCTACAACAAATATTTATCATTAAAAAATACTACAGGGGGTAGGCAGAGAGAGAATGGGCTTTCTTATATCAACAGAAACCAAAGACTAGCTTCACCAAATCTTTAAAGTCTAGCAGTGACTGAGCAGTAGGTAGGAGTAGGAATAAATATTTTTTGTAGAACATTTTTTGTAAGTTGCTTTGGGCAAGGCTCTTGCCTTGTATGTGGTTTCTATCCCCTGTATCCCATATCATTCCTTGAGCACCATCAGGAGTCATTCCTGAGCATGGAACCAGACCTACCTAATCCCAGAGCACTACCAGATATGGCACAAAACAAAAACAAAAATACTGGAAAACCCTATTTCAAGTGATTATTATGAACATTTAGTAAAACAAACTAGAAATACTATTCTGAAATCAAATTAAAACATCCCACTTCTTCCATAAAGAAATCTTAAAACCTATAATTAAAAAAATATGTCAAATAGGAAGCTATAACTGCTTTTAAATGCTTACGTTTCCATCTCTCTATCTCACTTTTATCCTTTATATTTCAGCTTATTTAGTTTTCAGTAGGAAACTATATCAAAAGGTAAGACCATGAAAATCTTTTGCAGCATAGGATTCTGTGCTAGAAGAAAAAGCAATCTGAACAATAACTAGTCCCTAAATAATGAATGTAAATAAAAAATAGAAAGGATAAAGCAATGAGGTGAATTTCTTCATATTACAATAAAACCTACTTAAGTTCTTATTATCAGCAAATTAAACAAGCCTATTGGATTATATCTACTTAGACAAACAACATAATCTGTGGACTTTAGATCAAAAATATTGCTTGATAGAACACGGAAAATACAAGAAAGGATAATTTTCATTCCACTGATTAAAATTAAAAGTCCCAGCAATTCTAGTAGCAAATGTGGTATAAAAATATATAAATTATTTCAACTTAGATATTTTAAATCATAAAAGACAGAGTATAAATATCACTCTATTTTCTTTTTTTGTTTTGTTTTGTATTGTTTTTGGGCCACACCCAGTGACGCTCAGGGGTTACTCCTGGCTATTCGCTCAGAAGTCGCTCCTGGCAGGCACGGGGAACCATATGGAGAACCGGGGGAATCGAACAGCCTTCCGTCCTAGGTTAGCACAGGCAAGGCAGGCACCTTACCTCCAGCGCCACCGCCCAGCCCCAAATATCACTCTATTTTCTTTTTTTCTTTTTTTTTGGGGGGGGGGTCACACCCAGCAGTGCTCAGGGGTTACTCCTGGCTCCATGCTCAGAAATTGCTCCTGGCAGGCACAGGGGACCATATGGGCACCGGGATTTGAACCGATGACCTTTTGCATGAAAGGCAAACGCCTTACCTCCATGCTATCTCCCGGGCCCCATCACTCTATTTTCTAAACCAGTATTTTAGTGAGAATCACAAGATAAAGGACTAAATTATGCAAAAAAGATGGTATATATGTCATGAATTATCTAAATGACATTTTTATAATTCCATCACTACTTTGCTTTTTATTACATATGCTAAACAAGCAGATGCTAAGTGTGTAAACTGTGAATTAACCCCCCTTTCTAATGAATTGTTCCTTTGGAATTACCAGCTATTAAATCCTGTGCTGCAGTTGCTTCATTGAAGAGACAGGTGCCAATCTCTCATTCAGATTCTTAGACTATGTTCCAAGAAGCCATAAACATAATGCCATTGTTATTTTGTGATTCATTTGCATTTTATTTATATACTGGCATTTTATCTAGTTTAATTTAAATTAAATTAAATATAATTTAAATTTAAACTAAATTTAATTTAGTTTAATTTTCTATATGAGTTTTGGGGCCCAAAATAACTCTTGATTAGACCATCTTAATGGCCAGTGTGGTTGGAGACACTGGAGTAGAAAAATGATTCAGAGACAGGACAAGGCATGAAGTAAAGGGAACCAGGAAATAATGTATTGGGGCCCGGGAGATAGCATGGAGGTAAGGCGTTAGGAAATAATGTATTATCACGATGTCTTTTCTAAGCATATCATCTTCTGAACTCAGCATCCCTTCTTCCTTTAAATTTTAAAATATCAAATAGCTCACACAGGATGTATTTTCAGGGATTATTTTAAAACTTTTCTGAATTGTTTTCTACATTCAAACTTCTCTATTGCTAATTTAGAATGCCTTCTTTAGAATTCCACACTCTTCGTTCCAAGTCTTTGCATTCAAAGCAAAGGCACCAAAGAAAGGTAATATCAAAATTAATTAATGTTAGTTGGTTTGTTTGGTTTTTTTTTTTTTTTGGTAATTTTTTTTGGGGGGGTCACACCCGGCAGTGCTCAGGGGTTACTCCTGGCTCCATGCTCAGAAAATGCTCCTGGCAGGCACGGGGGACCATATGGGGTGCCGGGATTCGAACCAATGACCTTCTGCATGAAAAGCAAACACCTTACCTCCATGCTATATCTCCAGCCTCGGCTTTTTTTTTTTTTTAAATAAAGTTCGACCAGTTTTTGGAAGGATGAACTGGAAAAGATATTTATAACACTGGCACTTAGTGGAGAGTGACAGACAGACAAAGGAAACTGATAAAAAAATGTGTCCTCTTCTACAGTTCTGGAGCGAAGCATTAGTTGTAAGTTCACTCTGAATTATAAATATGCATTAAATGGAACCAGAGCAATAGTACAATGGGTAGGGTGTTTGCCTTGTATGCAGCTGACCAGGTTTTATCCCCAGCCTCTCCTACGGTCTTCCAAAACACTGCTAGTAATAATTCCTGAGTGCAAAGCCACAGGTGACCCATTAATATTGCTGGGTGAGGTCCCCAACCTAAAACACACCAAAAATATACACAATAAATAGCTGAAGCTCTGCCACTGAGGACAAATTGCTATAATGTAGTACATTCTCTGAGAAATTCAAATAAACACTCCCAGTCATAATTGTGGAAGTCTATAGGTCCTGAAAAACAGAAACTACTCTCTGCTGCTTTTTTGGATGTGTTGAAATAAAGATACCATCTAGGACTATCCTCTAATAATTAGAATTAGAGTTTCCAGAGTCCCAGCTGTACTGGATAAAGAGTAAATTTTCAAAGGTCAAGTACTTTCCTCCTTGTATAACTCCTATCATAGATGGATAAGATCCAGAGGAAATAAATTTATAGTCGCAAATTCAAACTGAAGTTTTCTTCTACTCAAACTTTGTATACAAAGCTAAATGTATTATCTTCTTCTCCCATTCAAATACAGAATAAAGAAGGTATTGTCACAGTCATTTGGCAGACAAGAACAAAAGACAAACAAAAGAAAAAGGAAACATAAAAAACTAAATTTCAAAGAGTTTCTAATTGGGCTAAAATCTCATACATAGGAAAAAATGTAACAGGGACTGAAATCCAGAATTTTTCTTTTTGGTGTGTCAGAAATATCTTTTATTGAACATTCTTAATTATGCCCCAACACTGCCATTATACTCTACCAAACACAAACCTAATGTTCCTTGATGGTAATTTGCTTCACAAGAGATCTTGAGTGTGCCCAATAACAAAAGATTCATGAAAATCTCTTCTGTTCACAAACCAAAACAGCAAACTGGAAAGTAGGTTCTGGGCACTATTCCCATTCCAGGTTACACCAGAAAATAAGCTTGAACCATGAAATTGGTGGCTTTCGGTGGGCTTATGAGAAAATACTAATTTCTGTTCCTTTTGCAAAATTAAAATTTATACAACGTGGATGACTGGGAAAAGAATTTAATCAATGAATAAATTAATAGTCCTACAACTCCAGGATATTCATAGTACTTTATGCAATTTTTCTCCAGTCTTTTTATCTATTTATGTTTAAAAGCACTAACCTTTTGTTTTAGATAAAAATTTTATGAGGGTCTAGTCACTTAGCCATGTATTAAAAATATGATCCATGGGAGCCGGGAGGTGGCGCAGGAGCTAAGGTGCCTGCTGCCTTGCCTAGGACGGACCACGGTTCGATCCCCCGGTTCCCATATCGTCCCCCGTGCCTGCCAGGAGCGACTTCTAAGCGCATAGCCAGGAGTAACCCCTGAGTGTCACTGGGTGTGGCCCAAAAACCAAAAAAAAAATATATATATATGATCCAGGGGCCGGAGCAATAGCAAAGCAGGGAGGGTGTTTGCCTTGCATGTGGCCAACCCAGTTAGATCTCTGGCATCCCAAATGGTCCCCCAAAACTGCCTGGAGTGATTTCTGAGTGCAGACCCCAGAGTAAACCCTGAGCGCCATCAGGTGTGGCCAAAAAAAAAAAAAACAAATAAATGTAAAAAAAAAATTTGACGTAAAGGCAATGATAAACTTAATTTTAATACTTCATTATATGATTTGTTTTCTTGGTTTTTGAGCCACACTCGGTGACGCTCAGAGGGTTACTCCTGGCTATGCACTCAGAAATTGCTCCTGACTTGGGGGACCATATGGGACACAGGGGGATCAAACCATGCTCTGTCCCAGGCTAGTGTGGGCAAGGCAGAAGCCTTACCGTTTCACCACCTCTCCTGCCCTGTCATTATATAGATTTTAACTTAAATTATATAAATGTTAATTATATAACCTTAACTATACTTAACTGTGATGTATTGAAGAGATAGTACTGATTTTTTACTATTATTAAAAAACTAAAAATATCTGCGTGCACTTTGATTTTGGAATATTTCGAATTACTTTCTTAGCATTAATTTCTACAAGTGAGTAATTGATTATATAAAAAGTCAGTCTATATATTTAATACCTGCAGTACATAGATATTAAAGTCAGAAGAATATGTACACATGTGATCAATAAGTATGAGAATTGTGAAGTACTTCTTGCTAAGGCTGTACCAGAATTTAATGGCAGATAAGGTAAATATAACAAGAAATCTTCAAGCTCATTATCTAATATGACCCCCAAATTTACAGCCCCAGAACATGCCTTGATAACTCCAATATAAATATATCCTGATTATTCAGTCCTATCACATTTATCAATTAGATAGGCAAAAAAACCCACTATTCATTTATTTCACACTCCTCAATTCAAGAAGATTGCACACTTTCATGATATGTTCATTTCCTTTATGTGTCTGCAATGACTCAGTCTATTGGTTTGATGCTTATAATTTTAGTCACTCTTTGATGAAGTGCAGAAAAAACAATACCGTGATAGAAGTTCCTTTTGATGAGAAGATATATTCCTGACCTACACCCTGCCAGTAACTAGTTGGAGCTCTTAGGATTATCATTTCACATCCAAACTTTTCAAGTTTTGTTTTGTTTTGTTTTGTTTTCTAGGACCCCTCAGCAAAGAGCTAGACATAAGTCCTGAGAACCATCAGGTATGGCTCCCAAACCAAAACAGAACAAAACCAAAAAATATTTATTGAGACATCATTCTTTACTATAATATTCATAGCAATGTTTTAGGGAAACAGTATTTCAGCCCTGTACCCACCACCAAAAGCAAATAGTTCTCCTTTGTGTCCACAGAATATTAGTCCATGATCTCTTTCTCTATTGGTGGTCTCAGTTCTGTTGACATTATCTCAAGCTTAATTTCCACAGGAAATGATGGTCATACCCAGAGGTCTCAGGGCTTGTTCTTGGCTGAACATTCCTACTCATGCTCTAGCCAGTCACAAGCAAGGCGAACATCTTAACCCCTATATTTTGTCCAAAATAACACACACATATGTATTTTGCTATCTTAAACCAGAGGTATAATTGGTCATGAGAAAAATTACAGAGCAAGGAATAAAACAGAATAAAGTGAAGGCACTAAGGAACTAACGGAAGCAATCTAATCTTGTACACAGCCTTCATAGACAGCCCCTCTGGGGACCCTAGGGTGCTGAAGAATAAAACACTATTAAACCTGCAGATGTCTAGGATCACCTTCAATTTCTATGAAATAAACCTTTGCAGAATGTAAAAGAAAGCTTTAAAAAAAAATCACACCAATACTCAAAGAGGGAGACTCAAAAAAGCTGGAGCACATGGCTCATATACCTGAATCCCAGAGTCAGATCATCCATCTACAATGGTTGTGGTGGCTCTTGTGTCCCCCAGTAACCTTGAATTTAAATAGTATTGTATCCAGCATGGAGTCTCCCAGTTGACATTACCAGGAAAGGCCTGCAAGTCCGTGAGCATTGCTTGTTGTGAGACACTCCCCTCCACCTCCAAAACAAACAAAAAACAAACAAAAACTATATAAATAGTTAGTGTTGGAATGCAAGCGATAATATAGTGGTAGGGTGTTTGCCTTGCAAGTGGCAATCCAGGTTTGATCCCCAGCATCCCATATGGTCCCATTAACCAGGAGTGATCTCTGAGTGCATAGCCAGAATTAACCCCTGAGTGTTGCCAGGTGTGGCCCCCTATATATAGGGGATATATAGTAAGCAGTCTTCAAATGGAAAATAATCCTGTAGGGCTGAAGAGGTTTGTTTTTTGTTTTTAAGGTTTTTTTTTAAACCTGCCCTGCAAAAGTGCAGCTGCTGCAGAGAAAAAAAAGTAAAACCAGATGAGAAATGTGACATGAAAACACAAGCACTTCAAATGCTGAATGTTTCCAGGAGATGTAGCAGCCATACCTCAGAATTCAGGAACACCCATCACAGCTTTGGTCCTGGGTGAGACAAATCAATGTCTTCCTCTATTCTTCTTACTAAAGCTGAGAGTCAAAGTACACTGCTTATCACTACCGTTAGGGAAATATAGTGATTTCTGGATCAAAGCTAGCAATTATTATGTCCTTTCTCAAAAAGCCCTATGTTTTAGCACATCTTTTCATGGTGCTGTTTCTTATACTTTCTTGTTTCCAAGTGAACTATAATGACCCTAGTCAGTTCCATATGATATTATGCATAGGTAGAACAACAGATAACTTCACAAGGAGATATGTTAGGTGCTGATCTGGATTATCTGGCCTCCCAAATCCTGCCCCACAATTCACAATACACGATGTCTGAAACACCTACTGACTCATCTATGGCAATTTGCTAAAATATATAAAAGAAAAATAAGCATAGTTTAAAAAGTTATGTGAACAGTTATTACTTATCCATTGCTTTAGTTTTATCTTTTTAGTTTTATCTTTTTTAGTTTTTTTATCTTTCAAGATAAAGAGGATACATAGGAGGTAAGGATGGGAGTTACAAAGAAATTTCTGAGAATAGAAAAATATCCAGTGTCTAGACTGCTAAAAATAAATAACTATTAAGTGTCAAAATTTTTTGGTTGCTTTTGCCAAAGCGTTTCCTAACAATATAACTTCAAACTTACAACTTTATAAGCACATATATAACTAATATCAAAAGAATAATAGTTTAGGGACCCAGGAGATAGCATGGAGGTAAGGCGTTTGCCTTTCGTGCAAAAGGTCATTGGTTCGAATCCCGGTGCCCCATATGGTCCCCCGTGCCTGCCAGGAGCAATTTCTGAGCATGGAGCCAGAAGTAACCCCTGAGCACTGCCGGGTGTGACCCAAAAACCAAAAAAAAAAAAAAAAAGAAGAATAGTTTAGGAGCCAGAGCGGGGGCACAAGCTGTAGGGTGCTTGCCTTACACGTGCTAAACTAAGATGGACCATTGTTTGTTCCCCCAGATTCCCATAGGTCCCTCAAGACAAGAGAGATTTCTGAGCGCATAGCGAGGACTAACCTCTGAGTGTCACAGGTGTGGCCCAAACCACCCCTCAAAAAAGAATACTAGTTTATAACTATGATAACAACAGGTAACTACATACACAAGCTTCCTGAAGAAATTCAGATGGTCTAATATTCCATTTTTCTAGTGCATAAAATTATTCCTTATACATATAAATTGTCATAAGTTTTTCACCAAAGATACTTTGTAGTTATCTAATACTCTCCCCCATTATCCATTAATACATTTCTTTAAAGTCACTAAGAAAAAAACATATCTTTGAGGCAAACCACTTGTTATTTGAATAAACTTAAGAATCTGAAGATGTGTTTTTTTACTATTTGGGTTTTTGTTTTACAGTTTCATCTTAAAAATAGATGTTTGAAGATGATATGATATATTTAGGGCTGTAATTAGTCGGGGTTTTGTTATACAACTTGGCAAATAGCCATTTTGCAATCACAAAAAGTCACACTTCGGTCTGAGTTACTGTATGGTGCAATAATTCACACCTTGGACATTGTTTCGCTTCAGTATCTTACTGCTTCATTAAAGATGTTTATATTTGGATATTTTGCAAATGTTCAATCTGAAAGACAACCCAAATGTGCGAATCAGACAAGGGAAACTTGCTGGCAATATGAAATCAGTGAGACAATTAATAACAAGCAAGCCAGAAAGTCTTACTTTTAACTCTATGGAAGCTTGTACCTGAGATAGACATGTATTCTTTAAAATTAAAACACTAATTAAAGCCACTCCTTTTTATATCAAATTCTAAAAGATGTGCAAGTAGTCCCCAGCTTTCAGAAGTGCTTTATACTGAAATTCCCTTATATAATTCTCTATGAAATTCTCTACACATCCCTACATAGATCTATGAGACAGTCCTAAGGTATAGTAATAGAGGTAAACTTCACTCAAAATGGTTAGTTTACAAGATAAATTTTTGAGAATCCTATTTTTTTCAGTTTTTAACTTGTGATATAAAATCCCATAAAGAGAAAAAATATAGCATACAAATGAGAAAAATACCAAACTCAAGACCCAAGGTGCCCATTTCTGATTTTTGGGCCAGTGTTTCAACACAAGAGCTTGAGGGTGCAGAGCCGGAGATTATGCCGGCTATCCTAGAAGTAGTGGGTTTGCTGTAGAACTACATTCAGTGACACTGAGGGAATCATGTAGTTTCAGGAACTGAACTGAGGTCGACAGCATGCTCCTTTTTTTTTTTATTTCTCTGGCCCCAAGGACAAGCTTCAAAATAAAAAACGGTTAAATTTTCTAGCAAAAGAAATCAACTCTCAAATATAAGTTAAAAAAAGAAACATTTGCATTCTTTCTTTTCTAGCAATGTTAACTACCAATGTTAAAAAAGCATTTCTATGAAAAATAGGCTTGAAATTAAAACCTGGTATTTCTCCATAAACCCACATCACTTTCTTGGACAGACCACAAGACTTTCTGGGTCACTTTCAGAAACTGATTTGGCAATTTCTCTAAGTCCTAATTATCAATGATTACCTATGTTCAGGCTAAGCTAGGGAGGGTATCGGGGAGCAGAAACTAAAAACAGGATAGAGATCTTGGGGAGTAAGCAGAGAAGAGATGACAGAGTATAGGGAGAATTAAGGACAAAGAATTAATGGAGTAGAGTTTCCTACCAGCATAATCCCTAAGGCTACTTCACTCCCAGGTCAGGGAAAACCCCACCACATTTAGAGGCCTGTACCCTGCTCACTAGAAATCCCATGCAGCAGTAAACTACAACAAAAGGATCATGGATTTGCTTCTTCCAGACTCTTAGCAGCTCTGGGTCAGTTTCCTCATAGAAAAATGAAACCCTCACACAAACTTATAAATTTATTTGGGGGTAAAAAAAGAACTCACATTGCTATGTAACATTCTGCCCAATATTGCCCATACTCAACAAATGTCAGACCTATCAGGAGAAATATCTGTTTTTTTAAATTTTCTGTTTAAAGTCAGATACAGAAAACTGAACACATCAACGATGTTGGAACGACCTCTAGGACCTTAAAGTCTCTATCTTAGGCCTTGTCCTAGGACCTTCGCAAATACCAAGATTGCTTCCTACAGTGACCTGATTTTCTCATCCACAACTGAGAGGAAAATTTCCTGACACCATAAAAAAAAAAAAAGACCTGGGATATGGCAATGAGAAGATATGGAGCCAGTGGTTGTTCCCATGACAATATGCTTCAAGAGTGGAGAAACCCTGAATCTCTTAGGTCATGAAAATTCCTTTTCTTCCCCAATACTTACTGTGCCTATACAAAAAAAAAATTGGGGTAACACCAAACTCTGCCACTCCAGCATTCCTTTTTCTGGTTTTGTTTTGTTTTATTTTTTGTCTGTTTTTGACATTATTTTCCTTCTCCTTTTCTTCCACTTTTTCTTTTTCTTTTTTTTTTTCACTCTTGTGGATATTATTCAGTGATTTTTTTCATTTCATTTTTTTTAGTAGTTGATACCAAATTTTTTCTTCTCTTTTCTTTAATCTTTTTATTTAAAACAGAATAGCATAACTTGAATCATTCAGCCTCATAAATTGAGAGGGGGGGAAGGATGTTACCAGGACCAGTCATATGAAAATGTAGTGTAAATAAAAAATGACCAGACTGGAACACCAAACAGAATAGATACCCAACCTACAACAAGCTGTAAAGTGGAGACCAGTTACACTAATATTCAGGGGTGGGGGCTTAAAGGAGGGAAATATGGGAGACATGCTGGGAACAGGAGTGGAGGGAGGACAACATTGGTGGTGGGAATGCCCTTCATTCATTGTCACTATGTACCATAAATAATTCTGTGTAATGAACTTCAGTCACAATAAAAAAAATTAAAAAAAATAAAGTCAGAGGAATCCAGTCCATCCTGCCTATCAAAGAATAGAACTCACTTAAATAATGGTTTACTATGCTTCCTTCCCTGAAGAAAGTTATTAGATATAAGATAGGAGCCAAAACTTCTCTCTTATAAAACAAGAACTTGAGGCGCAAGAAGGGCACAAAACAAACAGCCAGCAGCTAAAATATCTACAACTTGTTTTGTTCAAATAAATCCAGGTACAGGAGCTGGATCAGAGACCAAAGCAGAGTCCAACCCCTATGAATAAGATAAGCTGAGATCAAATACCAGGGGCAAGATGTCAGTTCTTCTGACAAATACACAGATACCTGGCAGTCAGGCTCCTGGGAGTGCCTTTGCCTTTGCCTAATGGTAATGGAAAGGGCTTCAGGCAGAGCTCTTCCCTACCAGCATCTTTCAGAGTTGTTCCCATAGGATCTGCTAGAGTAAGGCAGAAGTGGAGATAACCATGCATAGTATTCACATTAGCAGATATCTTTTTAATCTCTCTGCTTTTGCACAGTCTTCAAAGCTCATGGGCACTATCCATTAGCCTTTTAAAACTCTTTGCCATTCTGCCAGCCATTTCTCTCAGATGTTCCATAACAGTATGCTGTTATATTCTAATAAAACATCTCTGGTTGTTAGGCTGCTATCACTAGGCTGTGTGCAGTAGCAAACATTGGTCCTATCTGCTATTAGTTCATTACTTAAAATTCCTTGGTCACTCCATTAGAAAATTTTTGACCAAGCACATCTGTTTTACCATACACTATCTCATTTCTCAGGCACATTCACATGACTGTGTTAATCTTGTTACCAAAAAGTAACAAGAAGGGGCGAGAGAGAGAGAGAGAGAGAGAGAGAGAGAGAGAGAGAGAGAGAGAGAGAGAGATAGGATGGAGGTAAGGTGTTTGCCTTTCATGCAGAAGGTCATTGGTTCAACTTTCCTGTGCTTGCCAGGAGCGATTTCTGAGCATGGAGACAGGAGTAACCCCTGACCACTGCCGGGTGTGGAGCCCACCCCCACCCCCAAAAAAATGAAAAAATAAAAAAAGTAACAAGAAGATCAGAGTTATCTACATGAGAATCTCCCATAGGGAAAATAGTAAATTCTCACATGTGGCTCTTGAAAGAGTAAGGGATATAAATGAATTAGACACTAGATTCTCAATCTCTGTTATGAATTTAAAGAAGTCATATACTGTTTCATCAGTCATAGGGCAGTCCTGAAACACTCAGGGGGAATACACAAGGAGAGGTGCTAAGAATTAGAGGGGACTCTTTTGGAGACCAGCCAGAATTCCTGTCTTAAAAAAAAAGAAAAAGAAAAAAGAAACACTAGTTAACAAATAAGGAATTTGAGGAGTACAGAGCAATGCAAGTTGCCTAAATCCACACGAACTAGTAAATGGCACCTACTCTGTCTCTCATGAATTATTTCTCAGTCCCAATGAGTGAGGTCAGTGTGCTGTCTGGAATGTATTCATAGTACTATTTAGCATAGTGGTTGAAGAAATTGTTGGACAAACTTGGATTGTTAAGGCAAGGCCATAATGAAAGAACATTAAACAATTTCCATATTACTCTGAGAAATCAAGCTAAAAATCAGATGATAAATGTCTCAGAAATAAAAACTATTCAATTCAATACAGGTAATTTTCAGGTAAAAATTCGATGAGTTCTATCTAGATCACATTATCAATGATATCCCAGGGTTCTAGGAAAGCAACACTAATCATATAGCTCTAGAAAAATATAGAGGCATGAAAACCTTATTTCTCTATCCAGATGTTTCCATGCTCCTTACAGTGACTTGACAAATTTCCTAAGCAAAACACCATGTATTTTCTTTTCATTAAGTTGTCTCATTTTAATTCATTTTATCTAGCTATACTTCACATAGTCCAGCATAGTGTGCTGGAGTAAGAGAAAGTGACAAAAATCCATGAATTTTCATCTATGTCTGCTCATTCTAAACAATATATAGAACCTTCTAGGTCCCTCTACATCAGGGATCTCAAACTCGCGGCCCGTGGACCGTTTGTGGCCCTCCGTACAAAATTTTGTGGACCTGCCCTAGAGTAATCTTTTTTTGTTTTGTTTTGTTTTAGTTGTTTGGGTCACACCCCCCAATGTTCAAGGCTTATTACTGACTTTGCATTCAAAGATCACCCCGACTTTGCCTCCTGTGGCCCCCAGGTAAATTGAGTTTGAGATCCCTGCGTCTACATTTTCCCACAATTTCTCCATTTGCCAAATGAAAACACAAATTAGATCTCTTTCAAAGGACTTGTTATGATCCAATTTTTGTCTTTAGTCTACTTTATACTTTCCACTTTTCATGAAGTAACACTGTACTGTAACACAGATTTTAAGTGCATCACTTAAAATCAGCACATACATTAATTAATTTCTTCATAAAGTTTATCATTAAAAAGTTCAATTCTATCCTTCAAAAATTTTGTTTGACCTCATTCACCCCTCTCCTATCCAGTAACTATTAGTTATTCCTCCAATAAAGTTAAAAAGTTTTTAGATCTTTTATAGGTTAACTATTTACATTCTTGACTTAGTATTTTAGTCTTTTACATCCTTGCACACAGGAAATTATTCTTATGACATACTCTACTGTCTTGTAGAATATAAAGTATTTTAATTAAGCCATTCAACAAAATTAATTGCAATGGCTATTTAAATTTATCTGTTAAATTTCAATACCACTTTATATTCACTTATAGGAAAATATCAAAAATTGACCTTTATATAAAAGGTTGAGTTTTATAAACTTTTTTATATGTTTTTATAAACTTTTCATAAAAGGTTATAAAAGAATGAAGTGTGGGAAAAGATGGAATTCAGACTCTTGATACTGAAAATACCAATTAACAGAATGATATTTACATAAAATCAATCACATATTCTAAATATAAGTTTAAGATATAATAGCCAACTTTTTATTATCTTTACTAATATAGGAGGGGATAGACTCAACAAATTTGTGAATATAAAAATAATTTTAAGGGGGCCGGGCGGTGGCGCTGGAGGTAAGGTGCCCGCGCTAACCTAGGACGGACCTCGGTTCGATCCCCCGGTTCCCCATATGGTCCCCCGTGCCTGCCAGGAGCGACTTCTGAGCGAATAGCCAGGAGTAACCCCTGAGCATCACCGGGTGTGGCCCAAAAACCAAAAAATAATAATAATAATAATAATTTTAAATTATTTAAAATATAAAATAATTTAAATAAAAATAATGTAATATTTATATTATATACTTTAATTTTATAATTAGCATGAAATAAATGCATAACTAGTATAAAATAATATATAAAGATAAATTACAAAAATAATTTGAAGCCAACAATAAGAAACATTCTATTTGAGGAATTGTGACTGAAAAGGAACTTTGATCCAGAGAAAATTTGATTCTAAAGAAAAAGTGTTTTTGTTTTTGAGCCACATCAATTGGTGATCAAGGCTTATTCCTGATCAGGGTTCACTCCTGGAATGGTTCAAGTGACCATATGAAATGCTCAGATAAAAAACTTGACTGAGGGACTGGAACGATAGTATAGCGGCAGGGCATTTGCCTTGCATGCTGCCGATCCAGGATGGACCTTGGTTCGATCCCAAGCATCCCATATGATCCCCCAAGCCAGGAGTGATTTCTTAGCTCATAGTCAGGAGTAACCTCTGAGCATCACAGTGTTTAAAAAATAAAGCAAATAAAACAAATACAAAACAAAACAAAAAAAACCAAACCTCTGTTGACCGTGTATAAGGCAAGCATAGTACTGCTGTATTCTCTCTGGCCCCAAAAACCTGATAAAGTTTAATTCCAATAAATGAACAAAATAACATTTTATAAAAATAGTTTTATAAAATGCAATACTATGTAGCAGTAAATATATAGAAGTAATAAAAACTCAAAAAAGGGAAATTCATTTTTAACAACTATATTCAAAAGAGGCTTAATTTTATTGTGTAAATGTTTAAAACTCCAACATGTGGTCTCTGATCCTGGATTCTTAATACTTAGCACAATTATTTTGAAGTTCATTTATGTTAGAGCATGTTTTAGAACTGATTACTTTTTATTGCTGAATAACATTCCATTACATACCACATTTTACTTATCTTGTCTCAGTAGATAGAAATATGGACTCTTTCTCCTTTTTCCAGTATATGATGAATATTGTGGCTAATAAATATTACATGAAATTCATTGTGTTGACAGAACAGCATAGACTTTTAAATATATCTGGGAGAATTGTAGAATAGTACCAATTTGAAGAGTTTCATATTTTAATATTTCATAAAGTACTGTATTTTTTGACAGTTTATATATCAAAGTTCCCCAAAAAAGTAACAGATGGCATGTTCAAATCATGCTACTTCAAGGAAAGTTTAAAAAGAGGATTGAATATAAAGGTAAAAGTCAAACTGAGGAAATAAATAAGTCATATAGAAAGAGGTCTGTGACCTCAGATATAAAACACACATAGGGGCTGGAGAGGTGGCGTTAGAGGTAAGGTGTTACCTTGCAAGCTCTAGCCAAGGAAGGACCACGGTTCGATCCCCCAGCATCCCATATGGTCCCCCCAAGCCAGGGGCAATTTCTGAGCGCTTAGCCAGGAGTATCCCCTGAGCATCAAACGAGTGGGCCCCCACCCCCAAAAAAAGAATTCTAAAAAAAAAGCACACATCTATGAAGTACTGATTCAATAGGTCTCTAGGAGGGAAGGAACGAAGAGACAACTCAGGAGAGATGCTCTGGACTTCCAAATACAACCAATGTTGCTTGGGAGACTAAAAACTGCCAGAGATCAAACTTACTCTGTCATTTCTTGGAGTTTTTTTTTGTGGGGGAGAGGGGGGAGGTTGGGAATGCATTTGCTGGCTAGATCCAATAGTACTTATAGTCAGGCTTACTTCTGACCGTTCTCTCCCATTCACTCCTAGGGAGCTCAGAGGAGGTACAGTGCCAAGGTGGGTCAGTGGCAGCCATTGAAAGTGCTTTAACCACTGTGATATCTCTATGACCTCTAGCCTGAAGTTTCTTAACATTTATTATGAACTTATAATATTTTGACAAAATTTAGAAAGCAGTGATACAGTTGTTTTTTTTTCTCTAATTTTTACTCAACAGTATTTCAGGCTTATGATGCATCAAGAAATATTTTGTAGATTAGTCTAAAAGTAAGCATAATTTTAACATCATTTATATGGGAAACTGTTCCAACTTCTGAATAAGCAATTTATAAACAAACTTTGGAACCCAATCTATTGCTATGTTAAGAACTGCCTGTTCTGGTTTCAACTTGTGAACTCACCAACACTTTGGTCAGGGTTGTTAGCAAATTGGTACATTTAATGATTCCATTCCACTTATTCAATGAACATTCATTCATGCATATATGCATGCATGTATATATATTCAGCATGTATTTATTTAGTGCCTACTTTAGCAGGCACTGGACTAGAATTGAGATGATGGAGACAGTGAGAAAAGTAATACATAATTCTGCCACAGGAAACTTCTGAAGCAAGTCAAACCACCAATTTCAATACAATGTGTTTAAGAGAAAAAGGAGAGGAGGAAACTGGAGAAATGGAAAAAAAAAAGAAGGGCTAAGGAAGGGGAAAGAAAGAGAAGAAGAGTGGTAGTAGGAGTTGTTTGACTTGCTGTGGAGGCCACACACTATGGTGGCAGAGGGAAGGGTTAGAGGAAGACATTTACTTCTTGAGGATCAAACCCAGGAACTTGTACATACAAGGCATGAACTCTACCACTGGAGACACATTCCTAACAAGAAATAAAAAATATTGGACTGGAGTAATAGTTATATAGTATGTAAAGCACTTGCCTTGCATGCAGCCAACCTGGGTTCCATCCCAGGCATCTCATATGGTCCTCCAAGCATTGCCAGGAGTGATTCCTAAGAACAGAGCCAGGAGTAAGTCCTGAGTGAAGGAAGAAAGGGAAAAAGGGAAGAGGATAGGAGGGGAAGTGAGAATTGGGGTGGGGAAGTGAGAGTTGGGTTAAGGAAAAGAGTGTTAGGTTGGGGAAGGGGAGGAAGGGAAGGGAGGGGAGAGAGAGAAAGAGGTCAAGGTTCCTGGAAGAAATAATTTTGCTTGGCAGGGGAATCCCCATCACACAAAGCTCTTAAGTTTATGTCTTCACTCTTAAGGTTTGAGTTGGAATGTTTGGGGCTCATGTCCCCTGCCCCAGTGCCACTGGGAGGGACTCTAGGGACCTCCAGCACTAATTTTCCCCAGCATTCCATATGGTCACCCAAGCCATGAGCAATTTCTGAGCACAGAGCCAGGAGTAATCCCTGAATGTCACCGGTGTAGCCCAACCCCCCCCCAAAAAAAAAGAGGAGTTGAAAAATAAAAATAAGGGGGCCGGGCGGTGGCGCTGGAGGTGCCTGCCTGCATTACCTTCGCTAACCTAGGACAGACCACGGTTCGATCTCCCCGTTCCCCATATGGTCCCCCGTGCCTGCCAGGAGTGACTTCTGAGCGAATAGCCAGGAGTAACCCCTGAGCGTCACCGGGTGTGGCCAAAAAACAAAAACAAAAAATAAAAATAAAAATAATATTGTAATATATTCAAAATAAAAACTATTTTACTAAACAATATTTTACTAAAACAAAAGTTTTATTAACAAGAGAAAATAAGAAGCAAAATAAAAATAAAAACAATCTTGAAAAATATTCATAAATATTCAAAAATAAAAACAATATTGAAATTCTGAAACTAATGAAAGAAAAAGTACACTTTACAGAAGTCAGAAATTATCATAATATATATGCAAAATGTCAATGAACTGAATTGATAAGGCATTAGAAAGGATAAATATTGAAAAACAAGTACTTATTTTAAAAAGCATTGCCATTGATAAAACCTTATTAACAGTACTGTAAACTATGATGCCTAAAATAAAATTTCAAATAAAATAAACTAAATCTCTGGGATTGAATTTGCTAAATGACCAAATCCACTGCTGATTATGGTTTCCATTAACCTCCAGGAGAAACACCCAGAATACTTAAGCAGGAGTTAAACATTGAGCACACAGGTGAGGCCACAAGCATTAACATAAAAGCTATTCAAAAGGATTTGCAAGTTAATTTTACTTTCAATAATTTTATTAAAGGCATTTTAAAAACCAAAGCTAGTAGTAGAGGCTCCTGGGCTTGTGGGTACTGGACTGGGCTTGCTGCTGTGCATGTGATGGACCCAGATTTGATTCCCAGCATCCAAGATGGTCTCCAATAACACATCCAGGAGTGAAATGAGTTAAAAGTCAGATGTAAGTACTAAGAATGGGGAGGTGAGGCCCAAAAACCAAACTAAAACAAAACAGACTTTCATTCTGGGAAAAAAAAAATCAAGGAAATTATAATGAGAATCTTCCCCCAAAAAATACAATTATAATAAGATCAATTTATACTAAAAAATATTGACCAAAGTTCAGTACATAAAAAGCTAACACATAAACTTAAAAGAGATTTACCAGTATTTTCTCCAGTAAAAATAACAATTTCCAACAGAAAGATATAATAATGTAAAATTTATCATACAGAAGCAAGAGATATAATACAAGATTTTTTACTATATCTTGGTGTTGGAGATATAGCACAGCAGTAGGGCATTTGCCTTGCACGATGCTGATCTAGGTCAAAAGGTGGTTTGAATATGACATCCCATATGGTCCCCTGTGCCTGCCAGGAGCGATTTCTGAGCACAGAGCTAGGAGTAACCCTTGCTAGGAGTAACACCTAGTGCTGCCGGGTGTGGCCCAAAAACCAAAACCAAAACAAATAAACAAACAAACAAAAAAAGATTTTGTACTGTATCTTGCACAGGTCTTGCAGCTGGTTGATGACATCTGGATCCCCATTACCATATATAACCCCCACGCACTACCAAAAATGATCTCTGTGCACATTGCCAAGAGTAAGTACTGAATATAGCCGGATATGGCTCCAAAACAAAAGTAAAAAGAAAAATATTAGATCTACCAGTTGAAAACACAGGCATATATTGTATACCTAGTTCAGAAAATTTCAAACAGCATATGCACAGTGGACATTTATAAAAAAAAAAAAAACACCATATTCCTTATCTTTGAGGTCAACAAAATGAGAAATGCTTTATAATCTCTTTTTCAGGATATCACTGGACTGAAAGAATCATGAGCCTCACACCTCAAATTCTCAGGTTTAATGAGAAGTTTGAACCATCCATAAATGAAATGATATATGTGTGAAAAATGCAGAATTGTGGTAAGTGCCTGAATGAAGATCTTTGATAGATATGAACTCTGGGTCAATTTACACCAGAGCTGAACTGTTTAGCAGTCTACTGAAATGTGACCTGTCGAATCTGAGTACAATTGAGAGATTAACATAGTTTTCACATTTTAATGTAGATACTTGGCATCTCACGCTGAGAAGAAGGGGAGAAGGACTAAATCCCTGATACTGACAAACAACTGTGTAACACCATTATTTGGACATTCAAGACTGTGAAAACCAACAACATTTTTTAATGGGGAAGCCAGAAGGGCTTGAAACCTATAAAAAAAAATTACCCCTTGCAAATTCCATAATTTTAGACTGGAGAACACTAAAAATGATATCACATTCCTTCCCTACTTCCAAGTCACACTTTCCAATTCAATACAGATTTGGAGAATAATAATCCATCAACTCTTCCTGAAACCTAGTTCAATTTTATCATTTAACCCAAATCCCCTCTCAAGCAGATCAGCCATCATTACTGTTCCCTAGAGTCTTCCAATGTGAGAAGGGAAAGTAATCTCTGGTGGTCTTACTTAAACTCAAGAATGCAAAAGGAATTCCTGCAAGACAGAACTATGACTATTTTGTATTAATCTGTAAATGTTTAGGTTTGAAGGCCACAACCAGCTCAGGGGCTACAACTGAATTATTGTTGGGGTTTCCCCCCCAGAAATGCTCTAAGGGTACTATGAGGTATCAGTGATCAAACAAGGCCTCCTGTATGCAAAGCATATGCACCAATTCTTTGAGCTAGTTTCCTAACTCCACAAATTGTGCATATTTTCATCATACCTTTCCCTCAAAACAATGTTGCAGAGTGATTTGGACACAGGTTGTCATTATGAGAGTTGCCTATCCTGTACAACACTGATTTTTAAAATAGTTAATAACAGCAATTTATATATCACTATTTATCCATGTGGATTTATATTAATGAAATACCAATTAATTACCACAGCCATGCAATGGCATAAACATTATTTCCTATTATGCTTTAACCACTTTACAAAGGGGACACTTTGTTAAGAAGGTCATTTTGTGGGGGCCCAGGAGATAGCATGGAGGTAAGGCGTTTGCCTTTCATGCAAAAGGTCATCAGTTCGAATCCCAGTGCCCCAAATAGTCCCCCTATGCCTGCCAGGAGCAATTTCTGAGCATGGAGCCAGGAGTAACCCCTAAGTATTGCCGGGTGTGACCCAAAAACCAAAAAAAAATAATAATAATAAATAAATAAATAAAATAAAATAAATTTTGGGGTCCGGGAGCTAGCATGGAGGTAAGGCATTTTTCATGCAAAAGGTCATCGGTTTAAATTCCAGTGCCCCATATGGTCCCCCGTGCCTGCCAGGAGCAATTTCTGAGCATGGAGCCAGGAGTAACCCCTGAGCACTGCCGGGTGTGACCCCCCCCCCCACCAAAAAAAAAGAAGGTGAATTTGCAAAAATGAGTGGCATAGGGAATATACAATGCTGTCAATCTAAATAAAGCCCATTCTCTTCACCATATTTCATCTCATCATGGTAGGAGACAAGGAAATAAATGGAATGCTTTTTTAAGATGACTTTTAGGTATGATTCTATGATTCTAACTTTGTTTTTTCTGGATAAAAAGTGCTTCTACCTTACCTGCCACAGAAACAATATATGTCTCTTGAGCAAAGCTGGGGACCTTGAGAGGGAGCCTAAAACAGCACAGTTTGTGTGTGAGATTCAATAATCACTCTGCCCACCAACAGCAGTGTTACTTTTATTCTACTAACGTCACATCAACCTCCTTCCCTGCCAAGTGCAGACCTAACCAGGCTTGCAGTTTTCATTTTAGCTCTTTCTGCAAGCAAGAAAGGTTTTTTTTGTGTGTGTCAGAATAAATTTTTGTCACACCTAAGTCATCTAAGAAAATAGCTGATTTCTAAGTATGGCCTCTTTCTATGACTACCAGGATATATTTCCTTAAGTCAAATGACAAAAGAAGAGATGATAATTCAAAAGATAGCAAATGTGAGGTGGAAAGATTTCAATTGTAAGACTGTAAGGGCCATGAACAAATTCTAGTCTTCAGTGCACGTTTCCCTGCTGCTTGGCCTGACGTCAATGGAAAGAGACAGAGAACTGATCCTCTAAGCAGCTTTCATAGAGTGGTCTTAACAATATAAAGTCTACTAAGTTGCTCAACATGGTGTATCATGAGTGTTTGAAAACAAGTATGTTATTTTGTTCATGCTGAAGTGGGCAGAATTGGAAGAGGCTGCAACAACCCAGGGTTCTTTTGTGAGATTATGCAATTTAACCATGTCCCCATGCTCTTTGTGAAGTGTGAATCAAATTTTTTGTCAAAGAAGAGTACTTTCCACACTCATATTGAGAATGAATTGAAAAACCCTGGTGCAGTGCCCATTTTCCGAAATTCTGACTCTATCTGATAAAAGAACATGACACGTTTTGTACAAAGTCCTAAACCAATCTACACGTGTTAGACTCTGGATCCCTGGGTACTTCTCGGTAACATTAATTTCCATCACTTTTGTGCACCTTGCAGTAAAAGTGAATCAATAGGAAGGAAGCCTCAAGCTTTCGTGATATTCCTTCTTATAAATGGAATATCAGCATGGGCAGAGGCCAGGGTCCCCCAATTTCCTTGATACATAGTACAAAGTACAGACTCTATAAATGTACATTTATTTTTATATACTTTATATATCCAGACTATTGCTTAATCCAGTTTAGTATATGTTATAAAACACAGAATTAAATGTTATACTTTAAAAGATAAATAATACAGTGGTTAGGACTGGTATGTGCCTAATTGGGGTTTAATGCCACATAGTTTCCAAAGCATTGCCTGGTGCATCCAGAGGCCCCCAGCTCTGACAGGTTAACTTTGCTATCTAACTCCACAGAGTCTGAGCAGCTCCCTTCATAGTTACATTACATACTTCAGCCCTTGTACTAAACCACCAGCTCAATTAGCCAAGAATTACCAATGGGACACCTGGGCCTCCTGATACCTGGGGGTGCTACTAGGGAAAAATTAAATAAAATAAAACAAAAGAACAAAGGAGAAAAATAATTTAATCTTCCTGCACTGAATGGATATCCATTCTCCAGAGAATAGATAGAATAGAATAGAGATAATGATTCTAACCTAGTCTCTTCTTGGTTTAGATGAAGAAACTCAGCTTAAAAAGGGCAAAATTACTTCCAAAGAGTCACGAAGTTCACCTTGTACTCACATATCCTGACCCTACATTAATGTTCCTTCTGGAAAACTTAATGGTGGCAATTACTGAATTCTATTTTGAATTTTTAAAAACAAGAGGCGGGGGGCCCGGGAGATAGCATGGAGGTAAGGTGTTTGCCTTTCATCGGTT
>PVKC010000383.1:0-40744 GCA_004027635.1 Crocidura indochinensis | reverse complement strand
AAGCTCTGTCAGGAGTAATTCCTGGGTGCAGAGCTATGTAGGAGTAAGCCCAAAGCAGCAACAAAGTAGAAACAAAAATAAAACAAATAAATATAGCAGATGGGCTTCCTTTTTTTCCAGAAATTTCAATAGAGACAGGTACATATTAGTCCCATTAAATAAGCGATGCTTTTTAAAAAAAAAAAAAAAAAGAGCACCATGTCTTACAAAGTTTTCCATAATATAGTTGTTTGCGGCATTAAATGTTCCAACACAAATCTCACAACTAGTGTGATGCTATCTCCACGTTTGTCCCATTTCCCACCCACCCACCAAGCCTGACCCCTATTAACTCACTGTCATCCATTTCACTTCTGGGTGTGGCTCAGAAAAAGATAATAGCAAAAATATTTGGCAAAGCAATATTCATTGCTAGAGTCTTTGTAAAATTCCTTTCATTTTTCTTTCCTCTTTGAAAGGATTTCTTAGCCTTAGTACTATAGACATTGGGGGCTAAATGAATTTTCATTGTGAAACACTAACCCGGGCATAACAGATGTTCAGCAGCATCTCTGTCCAACAGTGTATAGTGGCATCTCCCCAGTTACTGCCGACGTGTTTTGAGCAAAGATCAGAAAGTACCAATTATTACATTATTACATTCGTAATTCATAAGGATCTGTATTGTGGTTTATCACTCTATCTTCCAACAACCCAACCTGAGCATTGCCCAAATTACCCATATTTAAAAATCACTACTAGAAGTTAAGCTTGAAAATAAGAGCATTAACACTGAAGCTGAAGATTGAGAGTAACTGGGAAAGCTGGAATACACCTTTGAAAGCTTTGCATGCATGAGATCCCAGTTAGAGTACCTGGCGCTACATGATCCCCTAACAATGCCAATAGTAATCTCCCAAACACTGTGACTAAAGTTTTAGCTCTTGAGGATCATCAGGGTATAGCCCAAAAATGAGAAAGTGAGAGAGAGTGAGAGAGAGAGAGAGAGAGAGAGAGAGAGAGAGAGAGAGAGAGAGACCTAGGCAGGCATAAAAGAGGCAAGACATTCCACTACGTAAATCTAATTTTTCTCTGTTAATATCAGCCTGTAGGTTGATATAAAGATAATGTTCATAGTTCGTGGAATGCAAGAATGATGTTTTGTTCAGTTTGGTATCTCCAGTTCAAGTACAATGACTAGCACGTAGAAAGCACACCATAGGTATTTACTGAATGAAAGAAGCCTTCTTCAGAACAATACATACCTTAGTTAACTCAAGCCTTAATAAATGAGACTAATTCCAGTAATTGAAGCCCAAAAGGCCTTCTTGAGAAAACATCAGAAAGTACCTATTATGATAGCTTTGCAATACATAAGGATCTGTGTTGTGGTTAATCATTCCATCTTTGAACAACCCAACCAGAAAGTAACCATCAGATTATCATGTTTTTTGTTATCAGTGAAGTTTGGCATCCAATTGCTTTTTCTATTTTGTGGTGGCCTTAGTTTATCTTAATGTCCTCTGCATTACCTGGGAGAACATTTGAATAGCCAATCTGAAAACAGGGCTTTGCAACATGCTTTGAATCAGAATAGAATTTCAAACGTGGCCTACTTAAATTCGCATCCAGTAAGCTATTTATGATTGCTAAGCAGGGTTGTTGTTTTCTTAAGAGCAAACTTTAGTAAGCTCACTCCCTTTAGGGGTGGGGTGTCTAATGTTGGAATTCCACACTCCAGAAAAACTGTATTTTCACTTTAAAAACAGGCAAGGGAAATGATAAAAAAAAATCTCAAAACACAGAAAGATAAATAAACTTGAACTGTTGCACACTTAGGACCTCACTTTGCTCCATGTTTTGAAGCGGATTTACTTGGATAATCCTCTTTTCTACATTTTTTGACAAATCAGTGTTTTGATGGTCTCACCAATTGTAAGCCATTTGAGCTCTCTCTCAGGTTGTCCCCAACTCCCTGTTAACCTGAATGTTCTCCCTTTTCTTCTTCCAAAGTAAATCCCACTTTCTCTTACAGTCCTTCATCCAGGAATCTCTAACACCTACAGTAATCTCAGGCAATCTTCTCCCAATAATTGCTACCACTTGGGGTCTGTACTCCACTTTTCCCCAATTTAAGTAAACCATTTATTTTCTTTACTCTAAACTGATTTCCTAACATGACTGAATTCCATAACCATCAATGTGACCAGGGCTACCAGTTTCCTGCCAAGGGGCAAACACTCAAAAAAACTTTCTCATTGAGTCATTTTGGATTGTGTTAAACATATAAATCTGTTCACTATGTACATTTAGATTATGTTCCATGTGATTTATATAAAGCCAAGGCTCTTTGTTGGGATGCATTACAGGCTGTGAGTTTTGGGGCTAGTTTTTAGAAGGTTTCATTCATTCAGAAATAACAATACCATTTTTTTCAATGTTTCATCCATCCCTTATTCTGTACAAACATAGATATTGTATTACTTATTGCCATTACTGGTACACTAGAATGGTAAGATGAGAATGTCTATACAGTCTTGGTTAAAGTTAGCTCTTAAAAACATGGGTCATACCATATATACTGAAGGTAGGAATATAAAATAGAGTGGCAACTTTGATAAGGTGTATGATCTTTCTGTCACCATTATAAATGTTGGATCCTAAAAGGTGCTCAAGAGACTCAGGAGCCTCTCGGGTATGTTCAGGAAGAACCAGAAGAACCACATGTGAATTAAGTCTTGTTTGATCTTTCTGGTCCCAAAGTATGCCAATATTTTTAAAAAGTAAACAGCAGACCATCGGGATGTTATTGTTTAAAAAAAGACCGAGAGAAAAAATGAAAAAGGAAAGGGTGAAAGAAATTAGCTAGCGATGGACAGAAATGAAGAAATTGAAACTTTGTTTCTATTATTATAGATAATTGATGGAGAGTAAATTAATGTGGAGAGTCCTCAAAAAAAGTAAACTGCCACATAGCCTTGAGATTCTATTGTATATAGATGAATATATATTCACCAATATATATAGAAATTATATCGTAAATACATGAAATTATTGAGGGTAGGGTCACAAAAGGCATATCTGAACAATGATCTATCAGTTTTAGTTGTAGCAGACCAAGATGGAAGCAACCCAATGTCTAGCCATGGATGAACAGACAAGCAAATTGTGATATACACATACAATGAGATCTATTCAGTCTTAAAAATGAAGGAAATTCTGACATGTGGTACATCGTGGACAACTTTATAGTAAGAAAACTTTATAGTAAGTATAACACAAACACAGTATCACTACATGTGAAAAGAGTTGTTGAATTCATAGAAAAGGAATGCTAAAAGCTGGCTATAAAGTAAGAGAAAGAATAAGAAGTTGTCCATGCTTCAGCTTTATAAGTTGAAGAGATCTAAATATAGGTTTTGCAATAATGTAAATATGTTTAATACAACTAAATTGTTTGCTTAAACATGGTTACTATAAAATGTTATTTCTATAAATTCTATCATATTAAAAAAATTAATACTGCAATGGGACACAAATTTGCACTAAAATGCCACTTAGATACAAACCTCAGAAAGACAAAAGCATACAGCCACATAAAGTCACATACGTGAATGTCCACAGCAACACAATTATCATAATTAAAAAGTGACATGTGTGTGGTATATCTAATACTAGGGAATCATATACAAAAATTAAATATTGAACCAAGAGATAGTTCTAGTGGTTAGAATACAAGCCTTGCAGGATAAGGCTCTGAGTTTGACTTTTTTACTCCCAATTATTCTAAGAGTACTTCCAAAAGTAATCTGGCAACCCTCAGCACTGAATATTAAGATCCACACAAGTAAGTCAAGTATCACTGAAAGTGAGACCAAGTTCCTCAACACTATGAGAGAGGCCCAAACTACACATTAAATTTTTTGAAAAAAAAAATACTAGGCATCATAGAGGTAGTATAGGAATTGACCTACTTGAGTTGCAAGCAGTTGACCCAGATTCGATCCCCCATGCCAGATATGGTCCCTAAACACAGAGCAAATCCCTAAATCCCTGAGCAAAGAGCCAGAAGTAAGCCCCAAGTACAGATGGGTATGAAACAAAATTCAAAAGAGAGAGTAGGAGGGAAAAAGTAGAATAAGGAAGAGGTGAAGGAGAAAGAAGGAAATAAGGGGGAAAAGGAGACAGGATGAAGAAGAGGAGAAAGAATTGAATAGTACAATATGGCAGAATCTTGAAAACATTGTGCTAAGTATAGTCACAAAGAACATAACTCTATATCCATCTACACAAAGTGCCCAGATAAGTCAAATCAATAGAGGTAGAATATGGATAAGCTTTTCTCTGGAAAAGTGGAAGAGGTATTAACCATTTTATACATATGAATAATCTTCCTGGCAGGACAAAAGTGTTTTTAAAGCTGGATTACAGTCATAGTTGCACAACTTTACAAATTGAACAAAAGTCATTGGGTTACACATATCAAATGAGTGAGTTACACAGGAAATTAAACCTGAATTTTAAAAATTAATTATGGGGCCAGAGAAATATCACAGTGGTTTAGGTATTTGTCTTGCACATATCAAACCCTGATTCAATCCCTATTATCAAATATGTCTGCTTAGTGTGTTGCCTGTGGATCCTGGACACAAACCTCAGAGTAACCCCTCAATATTGATGGATATTCTCCTCCACCAAAAAAATTACTAAGAGGAAATGAGATATAGTTCAGAATACAAGTTTAGGGGCCTGGGAGATAGCATGGAGGTAACGCATTTGCCTTTCATGCAAAAGGTCATCGGTTCGAATCCCGGTGCCCCATATGGTCCCCCGTGCCTGCCAGGAGCAATTTCTGAGCATGGAGCCAGGAGTAACCCCTGAGCACTGCCGGGTGTGACCCAAAAACCACAAAAAAAAAAAAGAATACAAGTTTAGCATACAAAAGGTCCTAAGTGTGATCCATGGCACCTCGTGATTCCATGTTTACTGCTAGGAGTGGCACTGGTGCTCCTCTACTGAGTGTTGCAAAATATCTCTTATGGAATTGTAATTATGTGGTTACCCTCTTGCAATCAGAAATAAATCATCAAAATCATCTCTTCTTTAACTCATCCATTCAGTCAATGAGAATACATTTACTAAGAAACCAAGGCAGAGGCATAGATAGGAAAGACAGTGTGATAGCTCTGTGACAGGGAACACGGGTGGAGACCTCATCCTGATTTCTGTATTAAAGGTTCCTGATTCTGAAGAGACAAGCTCTCAATTAATTTTTAACACAGTGTTCCCTGTAGTGGCAACAACAGCTGAAAAGCAAGAGATGGTAACATATGGAGAACTCTGTTGTTCAGTCTGTGAAGTCTGAGTGTGAAGAATGAAGTACAAGGAGCAAACTCTTAGAAGTACAAACCAGGATCTGACCATAATTAGTCTATTAGGCAGAATGAGTCTGGACTTTATCTTTTTGTTAGTTTGTTTTGTTTTGTTTTGTTTTGGGGGGCCACATCCAGCAGCACTCAGGATTGCTCCTGTCTCTATGCTCAGAAATCGTTCCTGGCAGGCTCAGGAGACCATATACAATGCCCTACTACTGTGCTATAGCTCCAGCCTCCTAGACTTTATCTTAACTAGTATTGGAAGAAATTAGGTGTTTTCACCAAGTGAGTAACAGGATCAAATTTGAATACTAGAGGAAACAGAAAAGATAGGAATAAAAAAATAAAAGCATGGAAAACAGCAGGAGATTTCTAGGGATGAGTGAAGTTCTTGCTCTGAGAAGATTGAGAAGAGGCATAGCTTCAATGACCAAAAATCTGCCTGTTAGAAAAATCAGATGTACTTGTTGCCTTCAATATTAAAGTACTTCTTTGAATCTCTTTTTCAGAAATTTCTTTCAATTCAGATAATAGTGTTTTTCCCTCTTCACCTATCTAACTCATGTTTCTAGTGTGTCAGTTTACATGACAATCCAAGCTAGAATGTTCTCATATGTACTCTTTTCAAAATATTTGCTTATTTTCTTTTACAAATTTAATATTTTATCTCTAGTCCATACAATAAACTATGTATTGTTTTATATTGTTTATATCACCAAACATGTTTACCCAATAGAACTTTCTTTGATAACAGAGATGTGCTATATTTCTGCTGTCCAAATGGTGGCCATCAGCTCCATGTAAGCACTCAGAAGTGGATAATGTCACAAACAAAATGAACTTTACATTTTAATTTTGATTAATGTAGATTTAGTTATATAGTCACATGCAGTGAGAGGCTACAACCTTAGACTATGTACAACAGTAGATTATGTTCTATGAAAATAGGCACTGTATCTTATTTGGTCCTAAACCTCTGGCATATAGAAAAGTGCTGGGTACCAGATGGTATATCACCTAATATTTGTAAGTGAATAGCATACACTGACTCACAGTGCCAATCATTTTATACATGCACTAATTCAAGTATTCATTCAATAAGCACCAAGTACCTTCAATGTTTCCATTACTGTTATAAGTATCAATGACAGACCCACTCTTTACTTCTGTAGTATTTAAGATGTAATGGAAAAGCCAAAAAGAAATATGCAAGCAAAAAATATAAATTCATGTAGAAATACAGATGCTATCAAAAAGTAACACGGGATAAAGGACTGCAGAGCTATGGAGGAAGTATCTGTTGGTACTTCCAACAGTATCTTTTTTTTTTTTTTTTTGGTTTTTTTGGGCCACACCCGGTGACACTCAGGGGTTACTCCTGGCTATTCGCTCAGCAGTTGCTCCTGGCAGGCACGAGGGACCATATGGGGAACCGGGGGATAGAACCGCGGTCCATCCTAGGTTAGCGCAGGCAAGGCAGGCACCTTACCTCCAGCGCCACCGCCTGGCCCCCACTTCCAACAGTATCTTAATGCCAGCTCATTCCACTAATAATATTTGGCAAAGTTTCTGCCACCCAGTATAAGTAGCATTCTGCCACATATCAAACAAAATTCATGATGAAACTTAATGGAACAAACTAAGAGAAAGTAGGATAATTGCTCAGAAATAACTTCTGCTCTCTGATCATCTTGTCATAAAAGCTTTTAAGTATGCATTTTTACGGAAAGAAAATGTAGTGGCAAAAATGACCCATATTTTATTTCAAAGTGATTTATGTGTCAAGTAGTTAGACCTAGCGGGCAGAATATTTCTGCAAAATTTGGAGAAAATATCTCCTGAATTACCCAGTGTCAAAAATATAGGTCAGATCCAGCAGCCAATCAAACTCTATCTCAATCATTTGTTAAACCATTAAATGTATTCCACATACAATGAACATCTCCCCATCTGCCATAACAGTGCAAAGACGTAGCACAAAAATACACTCCTAACTGTTTACCAGGAGCTCCCAAACAGGCAATAAGAAGAAAAGCCACACATATTCAGAGTTTTATTTCTTTTGGTTTTCATTTACTTTGAGGGGGGGGTGTGCGGGACGGGTTGGAGCCACACCCAACAGCACTCTGGGGCTACTCCTGGCTCTGTGCTCAAAAATCTCTCCTGGCTCAGGAAACCATTTGGGATACAGGGGATTGAACCTAAGTCTGTCCAGGATCTGCATGCAAAGCAAATGACCTATCATTGTCCTACCACTCTGGCCCCTTTCATTTGCTTTCTAAATGTTCTCTATCCCCAGATATAAAACTCTAAGGATGCAAGATGTTTTCCTAAGAACAAAGTCCTTTTATAATTTATATGTGGCATCAAATTCAGTTGTTTTTAGTCATCTAACACCACTGAGATTATAAATTAAGTCTCTAAGAAATCTACATTTATATTAAGGGTACTTGTGGGCTGAAAAAAAGAATGGGCCTGTAAGATTTAGCAATAGCACAAACTATACTAATCACTTATCCAAGAGATACCCAAGTAAGATCATCTAGACTTTGGGGATTGTGGGTTATTGTGTTTGGGACACACTTAGCCGTGCTCAGGGGTTATTACTGGCTCTGTACTCAGAAATTACTCCTGGCAGGACTTGAAAAACCATATGGTATGTCAGGAATCAGACTGAGATATATGCAAGAAAAATACCCTACAGACTGTGTTATACCTCTGGCCCGAGATCATCTGGACTTCTATTATAGTCATGTAGCTCAAGTAAAGTGAAACAGGGCCAGATATTATTCAATAGCTTGAAAAGTCCTGTATAAAGTTCTAAAGAAAAGTCATTCCAAGAAAACACATTCATAGCACAATCTGATTGGTGTAAAGAGAAACTATTCAAGAGGAAAGTCGAGAGCTGAAACTTAACCTCACAAAAAGATAATTAATATTTGCTAAGATCATCCCTGACCTTGTACTTGGAGCAGACATAAATATGCAAACAAATAAATTAATGTGCAAACCCTTCTGTCTCACTTCTTTTTGGGGAGTGTGCTCACCCAGTAGTGCTCAGAGGTGACTCCTAGCTCTAGGCTCAGAAATCGCTCCTCAGAGGCTCAGAGGACCATATGGGATGCCAGGGATTGAACCCGGGTCCATCCCTGGTCAGCCACATGCAAAGCAAATGCTTTACCACAGTGCTATCACTCTGGCCCTTATACCTCACTTCTGAAGTCCCAATTAGAATTAGTTTTAACTTCTGCAAGCCTAATTATTGTTTCCTGTCATAGGCAGGTAAGGAATTTGTACATGCTTATATACATGTATGTACATATACGTGCACACAGAGCTGTGATATATTTGCACTGATATTCATGTGAAAAAGCTTCAAGTCTATTAACTCTAATGTCAAATTTTTAAAGATGCTGTTATGATGTAATCATTTAGGATGAAGAAAAAATTAGTCTGTTTGCTTTAATTGCCACTCTTAAGAAAAGACTCCTGGATTTTCCAGTGCACGGCTTTCATCTTCCAAATATCAAAAATGTTGGAGCTATAAACTATAATGTCATCTCTTACATCTGTGCCATAGAATTATATATGATTAAATTTCAATGCAGTGAATGTTCCCGTCATCAATTTCCAGTTCCAATATGTACTAAAAGCTCTAGATTCTGAAAACATGTTAATGTAATTGAATCACTTCAAGTTTCCTTATGATAGTAGGTCATAAAAAGTCATTGTCCAGCTTACAATGTCTATTTTCTTCAGTAGTTCAATACTTGGTTAAACTTGGCTGCCCTGGAATAAAAGCAAACTCAGTTACTTTCAAAATTATGGTTTCTAATGCAGAAAGAGGAATCTTAAAATAATAAATCAGGATCTAGTGAAATTCTTATCAAACCTAACTCTAATTTTGTCATTGGACTCTATGTTATCTGTTGCATGTCACTGAGGCTTTACAAATGTTTGGAAAAAAAATAATGCTGAAATATATTTAGTACATGTTCAAAGAGAAGGTAGTGATTTTTGTTGTTTTATATATTTTTTACTTCTATTTAAATAGATGCATTTCTCCTTAGTTCTAAGTTAATTCCATGCAAAAGAGAAAATGTGAGTTGAATTGAAAAATTCAATGGACTTTATCAATCTCACTAGAAGCCACCAGGATTCTGAAGGAAGGCTAGAGTGAGTCAAGTTCAGCTATCACATGTAAGTTTAGCAGAATGTATATCTGGTTCCTTGTTTCAGTCCTATCCTAATATTTACATGTTTTCTAGTATACCTAGAGTTTGTTGTAGCCTAAACCTCAGATTCCAAATCTCTTCCACTCCATTGTGGATTTTATATTCCTTAGAAATATATCTGTAAATATGCATTTCCTAATGAGCAGGATATAAGAAAAGAACCTCTCACCAAAAACAAGATGAAGCAGACAAGAAATGTAGCATGAACTATTAAAAAATCAAAACTATTCTTTCTTAAATAGCACACTTGAATCAACCTAAATCAAATGCCAGTAGGGAAAAATGGAGACTTCATATCTAAAAGAGTGAAGTACAACCTAATGAAACCACTGCCATCAGAAACCATGGTCAGAAGCTAGAAAACTTGTGTGAGTGAAGTGAACAAAGGGGAGTTAACATTCCCAAAGTTAAATCCAGTTTGCTTTTTCAACACTCTGTTATCCCTTCTCCAACAAAATTCAACAGGGCCTGGAAATGAAGCAAAGCACTAAGACAACTGATCCAATACTGTACAAAGTAGTCAATCAAAACCCTACTTAACATAGAGGACTTTACTGTTACAAGAAGTATGTGAGCCAAAAACATGAGGAGAAAGATGTCACATGGCTCTGACAACTGTCAAAAAGGGGTCTTTCACCCTAACCAGAGCCAGAAAGTGACTCCTTCCCAGATAGCAAAGATATATATACCTTTGCCAAATACTGACAATAATATATGAGAAAGGTCTCTTCAAGTATATGCACCCACATGCAGGGCATAGCACAAACAGTTCACATGTTTGAAAATATCAGCCCTGTATACAAAAAACAAAATGTGATCTGAGACCAAAGCAAGCACCTTGAGTATTAAAACTCCAAAACAATATGGAGTCATATACCTTCCACAGACCTGGATAAGATACCTATGGTCCCTTAATAAGTAAGTCTTCAGCAAAAAAAATCCAGAAGAAACTCACAATTTCATGGTCACTTTCAGCTGGCATCACAAATCACAATTCAAACAAAATTAAAATAAACAAAGGGATTTCTGTGGAATTAAGTTTTGCAGCAGCATGAAATAGTATTTAATAAAAACAACTAACAGACAATAATGGCCTCTTTAAAATTAAATCAAGATGAGGATTTACAAACATATGGGACTTATTTAGCATCTGTTAGGAGATTGAAAAGCTCATCTAAATGGACTTTTTCTTCTCTTCTGCCTCCATTAAGATTTCAATTGTGCTATAAAAGAGATGGCACAAAATACCTAAAGCAGAGCTTTTGATTAGTGTGCTCAATCCTGTCCCTCTTCAGTCTTATCCATCTACCCCAGTTGCTCACGTAGAAAAACCACTTAGCATTCTTCATCTGTTCCCTTCCTTCTACATACCCTGTCAATCAGAAAGCACTATTCATAATATATCCCAAAGCTACTCCTTTCCATCTATTTTTTCCTAATCCCTTCACCAGTCTACCCCAGAGCTACCCAATAAACCATTTTCAAAAATGAAAATATTAATGTACATGAATTTAACATAGGAGTAATGCTTCTACCACGCACTTAAAACCATGTTTCTCTAGGGCAACTGAGAATTGAAAAAAGGGTTCTTGGTTAATTATTAATTTTGTAGGAAGGGTGTCATAAATGTTCTTAATTACCTTTTCTGTACTATTACTTGGTCATATACATACATATATATATATATATACATATATATATATTTAGCTGTCTCCTATGATTCCATCTTTGTCTCTCAATCTTATCCTGCCATTTCTCTATTTCTCTTCTCATCCTTCTTTCTCTAGAAACTTAGAATTATTTTTCATGTAGAAATTTTTAGCTACTTCCCTTTTAACTTTTAAAGAAATTTTTATGAAATATACATATGAAATTTATCATATTAGTCATTGTAAATATACAGGTTAGAAATGTCTGGTAGATCACTTTTAAAACTCAATTAAGTAACTCTCCAACTCTTCTCTCTGACTCATTGACATCATTTTACTTTCTATAATATAAATTGACTGGTTGAAGTATCCCATGTAAAGCTAATCAAGAGCATTAAAATGTTGTGACTGACTTATTTCAGCTAATATTAATGGCTTCCAAGTTCATTCACATTATAGCATGTATCATATATTTTGATTAATTTTGAACTAGATATGAACTGTCACATGTGCTAAATGACCATCAATATTGGACAAAGGTAAATTATCATATTTCCTCTAATCTCATATATCCACTCTTGACACTCTTAGACTCCACAACTCAAATATTAATCAAATTTATCTTTTACAAATACAAAGTATGATATATTTCTAATCTTATGACACTCCATGATTTTTTAATAGCATACAGAGCTACCAAAAATAATTCTTAGGAGATTTTCTCCCCTTATTTTCTGTTTTCTACTCTAATACATGAGTCCCATGAGAGCCAACAATAATCATCACTTCATTCTTATTAATTCAAACCGTTCCCCCGAACATAAGTAGAACTCAATTAATAATTGAAAGAACAAATAAATTTAAAGCCAATCTTTAAGTTTTGTTTAATTTTATTTTATTTATAGCAGTCCTCTACTAGTGACAGAGATTACTGATTCCTCCACTAATAGAACTTTGAGATTCCAAATATAACCCACTAGAAGAATATGGTGAGACACTGAGTGAGTCTCTAAGTGGTTCTCCATCTAACATCTGGCACAGACTTGATAAGGTAACTGGCCAATGTGAGTCTTATAGGCCACAAATAAAAAATTAGATCTGTAAACTATCTTAGCTCAACAGGACCAGAATGTTTTAAAGCAAATTTTTCAAAATAGTGTGTCTTTTCTATGTAATAGGTATAACAAGTCAAGAGAAATCTGTTGACTCCTAAACCCCCAGGCCTGTTAACTGCACACTCTATCAATCTTATCCACTGAACAATGTACAGTATACATTACAACAATTTCCTAATTTTCACAAGATATAAAAGTAGGTTAAGAAATACTACTACCCCATGAAGCCCATCCCTCAATAAATAGGATCAATCCCAAAAATATCAAAATGTCATTAAAATTTTAAATCAAAAGATCATGGAGGGGCCAGAGTGATAGCATAGTGGGGAGAGCTTGCACATGGCCAGCCTGGGTTTGATCCCTGGCATCCCATATGGTCCCCAAGCCTGCCAGGAGTAATTTCTGAGTGCAGAGTGAAGAATATCCTCTAAGCACCACCGAATGTGACCCCAAAACAAAAAAGGTCATGGAAATGGCTCAAAAGAGCATGAGGTTTGCATACAGGAGTATGGATTTGATCCCAAGCAATACACTACACACACATTCTCCCATCACTGCTAGGTATGGCCCCAAACAAAATAGAAAATAAATATTTAGAAAACAGTCAATTCAGAGCATAATAAATTGTGTAAAATTTAATGCCAATTTTTTAATTTGATCTTAAAGTGACTGCTATAGTTATACATCTTTCTAAGAAAGAAGTGATGAATGATGTGATAACTCACAGAGAGCACCAGAAATGATGGAAGGAGAAGCTTGGAGGAAAGAATCAGCATTAGAAGGAACACAGGGAAAGGACACAGTGAGGCTTATTTTAAATAACTACTTTAGTCAGAGAAGTAAGGGCCTAAGAGAAACTCATATGGCCACGAAGTTAAGAAAATTAGTAAATATACCAAGGATAATAGGAGCGGGGTTTTCACAACTGGGGCAGGCAAATACAAATATGAAATAGGAAAAAAACAGAAATAAAACCTGTGGCTCTGAATTATAACTAAAGATTCAGATGCAAAGCCATATTTTATTCTGGTTTTGTGGGTTTTTTTAAGGGTATGATTTCCAACTGGTGATCATTGAGCTAGGGTCTACTTACAGAGATTTTGGGCCAACTACTTCTGACAATTCAATGTTACTCTTGGAGATGCAGTGTTGTTTCAATTTAGAAGCTCTAAAGCTACTCAGATCTTTCTTAGAGACTAGAGTCAATTGCAGTAATACTCAAGGTAGAGAGTAAAGGCATGTGATATAAGATTTGATTTAGAGCTGTGTAATAAACCCAAATTTCTGCACTATCTCCCCAGCCCCCATATACAAACTACTTAACACCTATAGATATGTATATGTATGTTCTTCCTGGTAAGCATACCTAAGAACAATAATATCTCAGTAGCAATAGACACAGAAAGGTCTTGGCTTTTAAACACTACTCTCCTCTAAACAGAACCAAAATTCCTTTAGGAAATGACAGAATCCAAACCTGGAATATGAAAAAACTAGAAAAGCTCATGATGCCTGATTTTAGAAAAAGGTAGAGAACTATCCTAAGAATGATAGGGACATTTAAAAACAAAAAAATTCACATAGTATTTTGACCAAATCCGGGACATCTATGCATCATATTAGGAGCAATGAATTTTATTGTCTAAGTAATTATAAAGACATGAATCTAATTCATTACTATATAAATAAAAAACTTCAGATGAAAATTAAACTGATCCATTAAAAATTATAAATTACACTGTTACATAAATCTAACTAAAAGCAAAGAAAAAACTATTGAGAAATAAAATATCCAAATAATTGAAAACTATTTTTACACCAACATCTTAGAAGGCACTTATAACAGCACTAGATACACTGATGCCCAGAGAAAGTCACAAGCTACATAGACTATGTAAGAGGCACACATTTTTCAAAATGCCAACTCACCAAAGTCAAATGTAGACTGGAAAATTAGCTGTTTCTGATCAAACTGTTCACAGAGACATGGTGAAAACAATGTATAACTCTAATTTGGATCCTAGGGCAAAAAGGGAAAATGTCACTTAGGCACAGAAAAAGAAACCAATAACCAAATGAGATCACAGACTGTCTCAAGTCTGACAAAAGCCCAGGTCTCCTACTTCTCAATGTCACTGTATCTCAAATTTCATGCAAAATACTTATTTTGAGACAAAGATGAGTCATCAATATTTAAAAAAATACTTGATGTCACATATACAGAAATCCAGGGTCCTTCCTACTTAAAATCTCTGGAAAGAATGCTGGGACCAGATAAGTTGCCATGGAAAAGGAAGATGCTACATTGATCTTTGTGAAAATGAAGCTAGAACTTTGCAACAAGCTCTAAAAGATTTTCCAGATGTCTTCAATTTACATTTCCCAACTCCAGGATCCTCCCTCTACCTCTTCTTTCTCCACCCAGACTCAGAATGATGATATGTGTAAAACACTAATGACATCACTTTTTAAGTCCTAAAATTTTACAAACAAAAACCATTAAGGAAACACAACTTCTCTAGACACTCCAGCAAAGCATAACCACATCTTTGTCAGACACAACTCTGAAACAAAACACTCTTCTGTACTTCCAGCTGCTTCCACTATCCACCAAATTGAAAGAAAAATTTTCTCTGTCTTTTAACTTTGGGGGAGGGAAGGCTGAATCACTGAACTCTCACCACCTACAGCAAATATAAACAGACCTAGCCATGATTTTGCTTAACCCACCACACTGGAGCTTGCTAAATCTTTCAAGTAACAGTAGTAACATTGTCACTATCTAATGTGAGGTGCTTGAATAGATCATTAATTCTGCAAGCATGTTTTCAGATATATGGGTCAAAGAACAGTATTACTTTAAAACAAAGGATAAGAGCATCACCCATACCAGCTCTGGGCAGAACCAAGTCCAGGGAAATATGTTATACTTTAACTATGTGCTGCTAGCAGTTTGAGTTTTAGAATGTAGTATATGTTTTGAGCCTAAAGCTTAGTAAGTTCATATACTTGAGATAAAAGGCATCAAATATAGTTTGCTTTAAGACAGAAAAGATGCAGCACTCCACTTCTCAGACCAACATATTTATTCATAAGGCTACATTAAGCGGAAGGACTTTTCTTAATGTATTGTGTCTCTGACCTGCTTATCTCTGTTATTTTCTGAATGAATGGCAAAATCCTTCAACTATAGTTACTTTTCGAAATTGGTAAAAAAAAAAATGTAGTATTAGGAGGAACCAGAACAGTAGTACATCAAATAAGGCACTCATCTTGCATTCAGCAACCCAGGTTTAACCCCATTCATCCCATATAGTCCCTTTGACCCCACCAGGAATGTTTCCTGCATGCAAAGTCAGAAGTATACTATAAGCACCAAAACCAACCAAACAACAAAATAGTAACAGAAGTCAGAGAAGAGGATGTGTTCAGGGTTTACTTAGGGACCACTACTGGCAGTGTTCAAGGATCAGAAACTGCCAGAGACTGAACCAGAGTTTCCCTAAAACAAGACAAATCCCTAATCCTCCTGTACTCTCTCTTATGTCCATAAATGTTCATTTTATGGGAAAACTAAGATTTGTCTACTTTTCTTATTTTTCTGACCACCTAGTTGTTTTTAGGGTTCAGTTCATTCCTGTTGGTTTTGAGGATCAAACCCGGATTGGCTAAGTGCAAAACTATCACCTGACAGGTTGTACCATCTCTTCAGCCCATCATTAACATTTTTTAAGTTTCAAAATATTCTGTATCTATGCTTTACAAATTTTCATTAGAGAATTCTAATTAAACAATAAATTGCCTTGAGATGATCCGATCTAAATTTGAAATTTTACTGAAATAGTTTAGCTTTGTATATTAAATATTCTCTTTAAATTACACATAACTTCATTAAATATAAAATTAATATAAAATATTATAAATAGGAAACAAAAATATAGATGGAAGAAAGGTTTTAATATCTGAACTGTCTATACCTCCCCATTACAGCATATCCCAACATATCTCAAATTTGGAGTAAAAAGCCACAAGTCTTAGTCTTCTACTGGGTAACTTTAGTCAAGTCCTCTGATCTTGGATGTAAAGTAGATACAATGACTTTTCACTATTATTGCTGCCATTTACATTTTATGACACACCAATGCTAGATGACCAGTCCCTATGCCTCTCTTAAGGACAAAAAGTGCTTCACAAGATAATTATTAAGAATCAAGGGTCTCTGGGGACAGAGCAATATGATAGCACAAGAGAGAGCATTTGCCTTGGAGGCAATTGACCTGGGTTCAATCCCAGGCATCGCATATGGTCCCTAAGCTTGCCAGGAGTGATTTTTTGAGTGCAGAGCCAGGACTAACACCGGAGGCCCAAAACACCAAAAACAAAAACAAAAAAAAAATCAGTTGTTTCTAATATTCACTAATAAATCCTTTCCAAAGCCCTTATTTTCTCTAGATCCTGGGCCCCCTATTTATTTACATGGCTGATCTCATGATTTCTTGCTAAAAGAAGTTTGCTTTATTCAGCCTCAAAATGTCACAGGAACTTCTTGAACAACTGCTACAGATGTTATAAGTCATTTTCCATGAATGTTAGCAAGTGAGTTTGCTATGTAAGCCAATCTAAACTTTCTTCAGGCCTCCAGCCAACATTTTAAAATCCCATCTATCTTCCAAAATTAAGGTTTGGGGTTTACTTTTATGCTTAAAATATTTATGCTTTCTCTTATTTTCTGAGTAACTTTAACAATGATGTTAAGAAAACTTTATGAAGAGGTGTTTCCTAAATAGAATCACTATACATTTTTGAAATTTTGCGTATACCTTTTATATATATACACATATATATTTCAGATACAATATTTGTAAGTGATTAACAACTTTTACTATGTAAACAAAATAAACTATATAGATAGGAAAATGTCATAAAATACAATCATTTCTGCACTTCAATAATAGTCAGGAAAAAAATCACAGTAAAGTGCTACATACAAGTTAAGAACCAAAAAAGTGCCGAAAAGTTTTCTAATGAGAAAAAAAGTTTCCAGTATCACACAGATTGGGCTCAGAGTAAACTATTCTTATTTGGAGCTCTTTTTTCTCTGACACAAACGCAGTACAAAACCTTGAGGTTTAGATCAATTCCTGAAGGCTTCAGTTCTCTGATTTATAAAACATAAAGTGACTGCACAGATTATTCCATGTCTTCACATACATTAAATGGTACAACCAAGCAAATCTGCTGACCAACAGCAAATGTGTTCACTGTTTCTCATCAGGCAATCATACCATTAACAAGCTCAAAATAAAAAAAAGTGGAATGTTTATCACCAAGATAAACATCCTACAAAAGTAGAGTGTTGTTCATCATGTACTGTACTCTATGAGAACTCCCTAGGAAAATCATTATCTTGTTATCAGAAATCATCCTACTTCACTCCTTAATCTTAAGGACACAGTAATCCACAATGCATTCTGCTTCCTTCCTTACACTAGCTAGAGAAAAGTCGGAAGTAAATCAAATCTCTGAATCACATCAAATACATAACACACGGCCCTCTGAGATGCTCTTAGGGTCATAACCCTTTATTTCATCACATTTTCCCCTCTCCACATTTCCCCATTTACTTTTGCCCTTTTCCCCCATTGCTTATTTCACTCATATTTAACCTTTTTTGAAACAAGAGGTATTTCAAGCCATTTTCATTTAATGACATCAGTGTTGAACAGCAAAATCATTCTTTAGTAACGTGCATTTTCAAACAGTCTCTATACCAACAGTAAAAAAGCATCCAAGCATTCGTTTAATGTTGTTTTACACATAATTCTATGCCAAGATTTAGATCACAATCGTCACATTTAGTTTCATAATCATTACTATAATTTTACACCCCCAATTTACACTCAGATCTTGATAGTAATTTTCTAATGAGTCTTTACTTGAATTAGCTGGGGGATACTAAACAGTGCTGAGGATCCAGAGGATATTCTCAGCAATACTTGGAGAAGTAGGAAGAACAGTGCAATGCTCAAGTTCAGTGATATATTGCTACTCAGGTAATATGAGAACTATACCTTGTGGTACTTGGGAAGACCAGGCATGCAAGACCAGGCATCAGGCCCAGGGCTTCTCACATTGTATGGTATGTGCTCCAATACTTTGATCTAACCCCCTAGACCCTCACTTGGTTTTCTTCCAATCATATAAAATAGTTACAGAAGGCATTATAATGACTGTTTTTATATTTGTAATATGTGGAAATTATCTTAGAGAAATACTTTACTCATATGTACAAAATTAGTAATTTGATAAAGCAATACCTCAAGTTTCCTTGTTTTGCTCCAAGTCTGTCATTTTCTCACATTTTATTCCCATATAGTTTACCCTTTGAAACTCTGTCCTAGGACCTATGACTCAGATGTTTTATTTAGTTAATTTTCTAAGTAGTATCAACTTCTTAGTCAAAATCATATCAATTACTCTTTGGTAATGGAACCTCACAATGGTGAGAACTAGACAGTCAAGGTTCTGGAAAATTTTTTGACTATTAGAAAATGCATGAGTAATTTATTTCCTTCATTGGAATTCAGTGATGGAATAAGAGAAAACTCATCCTGCAATCTAACTAGGAACATGAATGCTTTAATGTGGTCTGCTAGAATAGTCACAAAGAGTAAAGCTGCCTTTTGAGTCACAAGACCCAGTAAGACCATTTAGAAGTAGAAAATGAAATTTAAACAAGGCAGACTAAGGAGAAGATTACACTGCTTCTTGATGATGAGCTCACAGCACTTCAACCACATCTAAAGAGAAGGAATTATGAAGTTCAAATCACATTCATTCCCAAGTCATTGACATTGCTAATGTATGAAAAGGTGAAATGTTGACAACTTGAACTCTTGAGACCTGGAATAAACCAGCATCTATTCATCCCATGAGTCATGAATTTGGGAATTAAACACATTGCATATGCAATCTCTTATTTTTAATTTCTTCAGGGAAAATGAGGAAAAAGGAGGTCAAAGCTTTCCACAACATTTTCAAATTCAATAGTCTCCAAATGCATGAATACCTATTAGTGCCACTTACCTGAAATGTTATCACTTTAACAATTGGCCAGATATTTAAAATATATTTATATAACATGTGAGTAATGGATACTATTACAGCATATTTAAATCATTACTCAGGAATCTACTATTTTTCTTTAATCAACTTCAAAAAATATACTGGCTTGAATTACTAATTACTGCCCATGAGACAATGCATCTATATAAGTAACAAAATATGCATTGTAACTCAAGAAAAGTATGCTTTATACCAGTGGTCCTCAAACTATGGCCCACGGGCCACATACTGTATTTGTTCCCATTTTGTTTCTTCACTTCAAAATAAGATACGTGCAGAGTGCATAGGAACTTGTTAGCAGTTTTTGTTCGTACTATAGTCCAGCCTCCAACGATCTGAGGGACAGTAAACTGGCCCCCTGTTTAAAAAGTTTGAGGACCCCTGCATAAGAATAAGAAACTCTTGACAATAACAGATAATGGTCTTTCAATTAATGAATGTTATTTACAAATTTCTTATATTAACTTCAACTAATCTCAAAAATCTCTATAAAGATAGGACCACATAAGTTCTAACAAATAGCATTCTCAGTGCATGTTCACAACAAATAGGATACTATTTGTTGTAAACGCATTTGTTGTGAACACAACACAACTAATAGTATTCTACATAACAAATAGTATTTTCAGTACATATTAATTTGCAGTACACAGTAATTAAAATAAATACAAGTTGAATGCATGATAAAAAAAATCTACTAAAAGAGACAACTCAAAAACTAATAGGGAAAAATATCTTAAAGATAAAGTTTATTGAGTGGAAAAAAAAATGGTCAGACCTAAATACCCAAACCAAAGTCAATGACAATAGAATCAAGAGATCCAAATCATAACAAGCTAAGTTACTCTAACAGTCCTGGGGGCTAAGGGTGGAGGTAATGGATGCATGCTGAAATCGATGGTAGAGGGAGGTCAACACTGATGGTGGGAATGACCCTAATTCACTGTCACCATGTACCTGAAATGCAACTGTGAAAGACTTGTAATTCACACTGGTCTCAATAAAAAAAAATTTTAAAAATAAGATACAGTTAAGGATGCTCAAAACTGGCTTCCCAGAAATAACTGGTTTACACCTAATGGAGAGGTAAGGATAAAAAGAGCCAAGTAATAATAAAAGATCTGTATTGCTTCCTACTTCCTTCTGAAGTGGAACTTTATAGTATTTCTTCAAAATGCTTCGTCTTGAAGTTGTGAAACTTCAAAAAGTTTCCAATAAAGGTTTCTATTGTGCTTCAAAATGCCAGCAAGGCATGAGGGCATAGTCAAGTCTCTTCTGACTACTCTTTTCTGTTCTTATTTAAACCAAGTCACCTCAGTTTGCAGAACTCACATTTCTTCCACTGAAAAACAGAGTGGGAGTAAGAGCATGTACCTCACAGTTTTTTAAAGTAAAAAGAAAAATGTTTGACTTACAGTATGAGCTGCAACTAATTGGTAGTTATTATTAGTGATTAGTTTAAATAAATTTAAATAAATCCCTACCTTATCAAACCAGCAAGTTTTTTTATTTTTTCCAAAATCAATTTTCACTGAGGTGTGTCATGGTTCACCATATTATTGCTATTATTTATACCTGTAGTGTTGCTACATCAAGCCTCTAACAGTGTCAAGGTCCCTCCAACTCTATCCCAGGGTCCCTTCCAAATCACCAATTTTTCTTAATTATGTACAAATTTGGGGGGCAGTAGCACACAAAAGTACTCCTTCTATGTTCATAGATCTCTCCTGGCAGTGCAAAGCAGTATTCATCTTTTTCTGGAAAAAGAGAAAACTCTCTCTGATCCCTTAAAGTAAAACAAAAACTGCTTATCCCTGAGTATAGAAGATGATCTTGGCTGAATCCATATATTCAAATGTTCATAAAATATGACCATAGCAAGCATTAGAAGCATTCTTAAATTTAAAAAACTTAAATCCTATCATACAAATGAAATGTCGAGAGGTTTTCAGCAGATAAGCACAGCCTTCGGTTCCACTTCTTTGCTGATGGGAGTAGGTGAGAGAGGCCAGTGAGTGATGCACTGGCCCAGGAACCAAATATCCTTTCTTTTTATCTCTGCCTCCTTCTGTGGTATATTCCTTCCTGATGCAGGATATTTTCTAACCCTAACAGAATAGGCTAAGAGTGACAGACTCCCAAAGATGGTTCTGTGACATGTTTTGTTACAATGCAGGAAAACAAGAAGCTATGTCCACACAATGATAGCCTTGAATACAAAGTAAAGAAGAGTTACTGAAGGTTTTAAACAGAAATAACCGGGGCCCGGGAGATAGCATGGAGGTAAAGCGTTTGCCTGTCATGCAAATGGTCATTGTTTCGAATCCCGGTGCCCCATATGGTCCCCCGTGCCTGCCAGGAGCAATTTCTGAGCATGGAGCCAGGAGTAACCCCTGAGCACTGCTGGGTGTGACCCAAAAACCAAAAAAAAAAAAAAAAAAAAAAGAAAAGAAATAACAGAGGGTATCAGTGACTCCAGAATGGTACTTAGCCTCTTGGTATGGATGTCCATCCTAACCAAAGTATATGATATAGCTACAGAAACCACTGGAACAAAGAATAACCATAATTCTTAATGTATGATCCAGTGTTTTGTGTGTCTTACAACAAACCAGAAAAAGAATTCAAAAGGGGTTCAGAGGGATAGTACAGAGTTAAGATGTTTGCTTTGCATACAACTAACCTGAGTTTGATCCCCAGTTACCCTATATGGTTCTCCAAGTTTGCCAAGAGTGATCCCTGAATGCAGAGTGAACAGTAAGCTCTGAACAATATATAGGTCACTGAAAAAGATCATATAGTGAGTATCATACCTGTTACAGTTAGTATATCTAAATGTAAAGAACTGTCTTACATAGACAAAGGAAGACTTACAAACTCTGGAATTTATAAGACTGTGATATAAAGACATACAGAATGTCCATCTGGGACTTCTAAGTCTTACACAAGATCAAAAAACCCACAAGAATCTTAATGAAATGAAACAAAAACATGATGTTAGGTGAAGTCAAAGGAGTTTGAAACTCCCTCACAGATGGGAGGGGGGAGGAGACATGATACTAAGTCAATTGAAGGTAAACATACCAACAGTTATAAAATTTTCCTTCATTTTTTCATTTTCAACTGTTGCCCATGAACAGATACACACAGAAGATAGATGAAATAGCTAAAGAGAGTGAGAGAGAGAGAAAGAGGGAAAATATGCATCACCTGAACAAAAAAAGAATTTCACTTAAAATAACCCTGTTTAGGATCCCTCAATCAGTATTCCATCCTCAAATCAAATGACGAGTTCTTCCTCTACAAATCAAGAATGAAAGAGTAAGAGCCATAGTTATTCATTTATAATGTCATCAAAGTCTTTTACTATCAAGAAACAAAAAAATTACTTTTTGGTTTTTAATAAGCCTCAACCGGCAGCACTGAGGGGTTACTCCTGGCTCTATGCTCAACAATCACTCCTAGCAGGCTTAGGGGACCTTATAGGATGCAAGATATTGAACCCGAGTTGGCCATGTGAAAGGCAAATACCCACTGTGTTATTATTACTCTGGTCCCAGAAAACAAAGAAACTTTAAAAAGTGAAATGCAAGCATGTAGACTAGAAATTGGTAGTGAGAAGTTTAAGGTGGCAATGAAAGAAAAAGGGAAGTGCTGTCTGGGAAATGATTAATTTAGCATATTCAATGCAGTGCTTTAAATTCTCTGGGGAAGAGTCTAGGCATAGTGACAGTGGGTGACAAGGAAGGGACTAAGACAGATATAAGAACTGCTCACAGAGATTTGACATGTTAAACATTGAGAATACATGACAACTTGGTGCAATGATACATTCTATGTATATGGCCAAAGATCAATTTTCTAGCAAAATAAGTCTCGGAAAATATACCTGCAAAGACGTAATTCATACATGCATGTGACTATAGTCATATCCGGTTTAATATAATGTGTTAATGTGTAAGCATATCTGTTCTCAGAGAATAACTGCCACTAACACAGATCAAGTGAAGGAATGCAGCTCAGAATCCCAGGTAATTTTACAAAGTGCTACCTAATCCCCCTATATGTATGCATGTTTGTGCAAGACCCTTGGTGTTCAGGTAAATATATTTTTTCTCTTAATCTTTGAACAAAATTATATAAAATGAAAAAAAGATCAAGATGATAAAGCTTCGCATCTACATACAGCTGAAATACAGAAATTTCTGGTGCCACCTATTGTTGAAAATACAGAACTGAAAGCCTAGCTTAGAAGCTGAACTCTCTACAGAGTAACTCTACTTTGTGAATTGCCTTCTAAAATACAAAGTTCCAAATCTACTTGTCAGGAAAAATGAAAAAAAAAATTTGTTCTGCTTTCAAACAAAACTTACTATAGGCATAAATGTCTCCTACATAATATTCTCCTTAGTACTAAGAAGATTCTAGCGCTTACTTTAATAAGATAAAGCATGAACTATATATATATATGTATATATATATATATAAAACAAAACAGAAAGAACTTTTTATATACAAATTTATATAAACAATAAAACAGAACCCCCCACATCAACAAGTTAAGATGTTTAGTAAAAAAAAATCAAGATTCAAACAATATATTACACATTCTACTGTTTGTGAAAAGGGACCCCACATAAAACACACACAGATATCATGAAGGAAGCACGAGAAAACAGTAAAATTGGCCATTTGTGACAGGAGATTAGAATGAAAGGGATAAAACTGGAGACCCACTTTTACTTAATATCTTTTATGTGAAAATTTTACCTTGTGTGCTATCTTTTCTAAACAATCTAAGGAAAAATTTGAAACAAGTACGGTAAATATTTTGTTTGTTTGTTTTGGGGCCACACACGGAGGTGCTCAGTAGTTACTCCTAGCTCTACTCTCAGAAATCACTCCTGGCAGGCTCGGGGTGATCATATGGGATGCCAAAGTTCAAACTGGGTCCATCCTGGGTCAGCCACATGAAAGGCGAATGCCCTACCATTGTGTGATCACTATGGCCAAATAAATAAGTTTTAAAATGACATTTAACGTGAAATCATTACAGAAAAAATTATTATAAAGAAAAAATTTCACAGTTTTCTTTTATATTAGTTCCCATGATTCGTTCAGATGCTTCAGGATGGGACAGAAGAGCACAACCTACTTCAATGACAAGAAAGAGATTATTTTTTAACAAACTTTAAAGGGTTTGAAGTGATCATTAGCACAAATGTCATTAAAATGCCTAAGTCCTCAAAGTACATTTTAAACTGACTAGAAGAAGCTTGGCTGGTTTCTAGCTCTTGGAATTTATTGAGGTGAAAAGCATAAAATATTTGTGATTTTCTTAGTATTTTCTTCTATTAGTTCATTGATATTAAGAAAGTCTTGGGGCCGGAGAGATAGAATGGAGATAAGGCATTTGCCTTGCATGCAGAAGGTCGGTGGTTCGAATCCTGGCATCACCATATGGTCCCCCGAGCCTTCCAGGAGCGATTTCTGAGCTTAGAGCCAGGAGTAACCCCTGAGCACTGCCAGGGGTGATTCAAAAACCAAAAAAAAAAAAAATCTTTATATCACATTACATATTTAAAAAAAGATGTAACAAAATTCAGAGTTCTTAAAGTTATTTCATAGTAACAACAAATATCTAGAAATCTAGGTAGGAAATTTATACACTTCATAACAAATGTCTTATCTCCTGAAAACTGGTTCTGGAAAATTATTTGTGTAAGCTAACTTATTTCTTAAAATCAAAAAACTTAATTCAAATACTTACATGTACAATGAAGGTGGAATATTGTAGGCATTGCCTAATCAAGATGAATATCAAAAAAGAAAGTCAACTCCTTAACTTTTGTAGCAATTTTACAAGAGAAGAAAGAAAGAACAGGCAAGACAGCAATATAATGGTATCTCGGCATTCTTAGAGAAAGAAATATTTAAAACAAGCAGTTTATCAAAGTGAAAACAATACACGTCCTCAAGTCAGTTCTGTCAGAGTAAGCTCTAAAATAGTTCCTTTGATGCAACCATATTTTAGATGTAAACATTTAGTTTTAAAAATAAAAATGATACCAGTACAAGTCTTGAACACCAAAAGACAGACCTCAACAAAGGAGCTCACGATCATTAAGAATGTTTCCCCTGGGGCCAGGCGGTGGCACTGGAGGTAAGGTGCCTGCCTTGCCTGCGCTAACCTAGGACGGACCGCGGTTCCATCCCCAGGTTCCCCATATGGTCCCCAGTGCCTGCCAGGAGCGACTTCTGAGCGAATAGCCAGGAGGAACCCCTGAGCGTCACCGGGTGTGGCCCAAACACCAAAAAAAAAAAAAAAAAAAAAAAGAATGTTTCCCCAAGTACTGCTGCGGAGGCTTCCCTTGACAAAAGTAAAATAAGTAAAATATCATCTACCTCAAAAGCATAAAAAAAAAAAAAACCTCCATCAAATAGAAACAGAAACAAAGGATACAAAGCTGAAATTATATACATATAACATTCCCAACCAAATGTAGACAGTGGCATCAAGAACAGACTTCTAATGGCAAGAGGACCAAGCTGCTACATACCACATCAAGATGGAGCCCAACTTTCTGGGGAAGCCAGAGACTGAGGTGGGACTTCCTCCTCTGCAAAAGTCAAGTATCCATACATTTGGTAAAGAAGTTAGACAAAGCAACAGAGAATCCATTGCCTAACTCTGGGCTGGAAATAAACTGCAACAGTTGTCACATCATCACATAGAACACCATTTTAATGCTTACTTGCATACTTAACCTAAGGCGTTAGGCTAAGGCGTTAGGCTAAGACAATTACAAACTCACAAAATCGTTAAGTCAAAAAGAGAGGAAAAGATAAATAAACCATACCAAGAATGCAAATTCCCTCACACTCAAAATGAATCCACAGGCTAAGATCCCAAGTATATAAAAAAATTAATTCTAAGAAGGTCAAATCAGCCATCAAGTTATGAACTCAGCCCAAATTAAATTAATCTAGTAGATTGTAAAAGACTTTAAAATTAGTTTTTTAGGAATATAATATAATGAATAAGAAAAAAATCCATTTATATTGACCAAGCATTCATGAAATATTAGAATAATAAGTTGCAAATATAAAAAAATCAAATAAAAATCATAGAAAATAAAAGCATGTGCAATAAACTTTAAAAAAACCAATGTCAAGTAAAAAAAATTGAGACATATTCCCCCCCAAAAATAGTAGGGTCAAGGAGATACAGATTAAAGACTTTAAGCATAAACTTTGCATTCAGGAATTCCAAGCATGGCACAATTCCCTGAGCATTATCAAGAGCAACCCAGAGTGTAGTTCAAAAAAGCCTCCAGTTACTGTCACGTGTAACCAAAAAATACAAAAGCAAGACATTACTAATAAAGAGTGAAAGATTCTGAGGTGTAATCTAATTTCACCCAAAATAAAGCACAAGGAAAAGAGAGGATTTTTTTAACATTAAAATTCAATTAGGAAGTTCAGAAACTAGATCGAGAGGGTCCATTAATATGATCTAACAATTTTAGAAATAAAGAACAAAGAGCATTGCAAAGATGGAATATTTGGAGAGACCTCCCATAACTGGAATAAAATCTAATCCTTAAATTGAAAATATGAGCAGGATAAATAAAGATAAATCCACATCTCTGTACATTGAGATGAAACAGAAAAGCATCAGAATAAAACAAAAAACTCTTAAAGAAACTATAGTTACACAATTAACTTTTTAAAAGAAAAGTCAAGTTCAACAATCTTCAAAGTTAAATCTTCATAGCCCTAAGGAAATAATTATTTTATTATTATTGAACTTTATGCCAAAATAAGCTAAAATTCAATCAACCTAGTCAAAGGGGGAGATTTTAGAAATATAGAGAGCAAGACTTTGCCATGACAGACACTCAGGAAGTACTATTAAAGCTATTCCTATTCACAAATCTTCATAGAAATGCTATTAAAATACATAAGCAAATGAACTTCCTACTGGAGAAAAGAGAGTTTAAAGTCTGTATCTACAAAGCTAGTGGTATTCATATTAAGAATCTTTCCTCCCCAGGGCCGGAGAGATAGCACAGAGGTAAGGCATTTGCCTTGCATGCAGGAGGATGGTGGTTCAAATCCCGGCATCCCATATGGTCCCCAGTGCCTGCCAGTAGCAATTTCTGAGCACAGAGCCAGGAGTAATCCCTGAGCCCTGCCAGGTCTGACCCAATAAAATAAATAAATAAATAAATAAATAAATAAATAAATAAAATTCTTTCCTCTGTTCATCTGTTAATTTGTCCAAAAAATATATTTCTGACCAAAAAATGGTCAGGATTAAATAAATACCCAAGCCAAAGTCAATGACAATAGAATCAAAAGGCCCAAACTATAACAAGCTAAACACAAAATGGACCTGTTACACTTGTAGACCCAGGGGCTAAGGGTGATGATATGGGATGTGTGCTGGGAACTCTGGTGGATGAAAGTCAGCACTGGTGGTGGGAATGGTCGTAATTCAGTGTCACTATATATATATATATATATATATATATATATATATATATATATATATATATATATATATGCCTAAAATACAACTCTGATGGACTTGTAATTTACAATAGTCTCAATAAAAAATAAATAAAATAGGGGTCAGAGAGATAGCATGGTGCAAGTGTTTGCCTTGCACGCAGAAGGTTAGTGGTTCGAATTCTGGCATCCCATATGGTCCCCCGAGCCTGTCAGGAGTGTTTTCTGAGCGTAGAGCCAGGAGTAACCCTGAGTGCTGCTGGGTGTGACCAAAAAAACAAAATAAATAAATAATATACATTTTTGAATGAACATAAAAAAGAAACAATTTCTTTTAAGTATTTTAAAGTAAGGTTTGTAGTTCACAATAACAACTCAATATTTTTTGTGTATGTTTTGCATGCAGTGGAGACAACGACTACATCTCTATATAGCACCACAAGGGCTCAGAGATACACTAGATATGACACAAAACACAAAAGCAAAACGTTAAGATTGGGTTTCATGTTTTTTACTTTTTGGGGGGCGGGCCACAACCAGCTGTGCTCAGAGCTTACGCTTGACTCTGTATTTATGAGTCACTCCTGGCAGACTTAGGAGACCATTTAGAGTGCCACATATCTAATGGACTCTGTGCAAGACAAATACTTAGGAGACACATTTAGAGTGTCACAACTCTAGTGGACTCTGTGCAAGGCAAACACTTGCCTGCTGTATAATCTTTCTGGCCCCCTAGACTCATTTTTAATTTTTTAATATTTTAAAGTATAAAACAATGGAGTTTAACTTTAGCACTACTTTACTTTATCTTAGATACATATCCTTACTGTACCATTATTTTCATTATCTTCAGTGAGGAGCTCTGGAACAATAAAGATAAAGGCGCTAAGAAAAATGTTAAACGTTATCTAAAATTAAAAATTACTTGTATTTCTTCTATTCTTTTACCCTAAAAGTTTAGTTTACCAAATAATTTTTAAGCCTGTGGCACTAAAATATAAGTTACATATTAAAATTACTTGGACTTTGACCAATCCAACTATTAATCCTAATACACTGCCAGGAGAATCAGTGTGTAGGCAAAAAAAAAAAGTTTTTGTTTGAGTCTGATTTTTTTCTACTTTATAATTATCTCCACTCCCAACATTATCACATGATTCTAATACTTAGATTAACAACAGAATAAGCACCAAAGACTGTCTACGTTATACACAAATCCTCTCTTTTTTCCCAGGATAAAAAAAGGAGGGTTCCACATTATCTTTAAGACTGACAAAAGAGGCAACTTACTGGAGATATTGGTCAATTGCTGCTTCTCTTGTAAGACTCTCCCTGTAACTTTCTAAAAGTTACAGCTGTCACCCTTATCAGTAGTCAGGCATTAGTCAGGTCCCTTCAAAAATATCTTGAACTTTCTTTATACCAAGACAGACTCTTCCTGCTCAGGTTCTATTCCAGGGTTGCCTATCTTGAAGAATCCAGAAGTTCCTTCCACACTCTCCAACTTTGGCTATAAAATCTATATTTTTTTGTTTATTTTGGGGCCACACCCGATAATGCTCAGGGGTTACTCCTGGATATGCGCTCAGAAATCACTCCTGGCTTGGGGGACCATATGGAATGCTGGAGGATTGAGCCTAGGTACATCCTAGGCCTTACCACTTGCACCACCACTGCAGCCCTAAAGGACAATAAACTACATGTACCTTGTGAGATGCTCCAAACAGCATTTCCTAAGTCCATTAGTCTATGACTTGGTTTATAGATTGTGGTCTAGTTCTAACTACACAATTTCTCATAGCTTCAGCATTAGGCATGAAAGACCTGCACTAAACTGAAACGCTAGACTCTCTACATGTGTTGCTCTGCATTGTAATTGATTTTATTTCTTAATGGTCCTAAGAAAAAAATGTTGTATTAGATTACATTTATCACTACATCTAAAGCACTTACTAAAAATACTTGGATAGTAATTAATTAGTTGAATTGTCAAATCTTGTAGGCCAACATTCTCCCAATGTTCCCAACCACTAAGTTAAAAATAAGCACAAAGTTTAGAATTTAGGATGTTCTTGGTCAATATTTTCACCATCTTATCTACTCAATCTTTCAGAACCAAGAATATTGATATATAAGGTATCACATAAGGGCATGTATAATAGGTCATGAGGAATATATATAACTTAATCAAGAGATGTAGATGTTTGCTGTAGCTATATTAAGACACTTAACTTCTTTAAGTCTCATTTTCTCATTCAAAAATTAAGATATAATATCACATATATTAATGTTTTGTCTGAGTAGTAAATGACAACATATAACATGCTGAAGCACAGTGCCAAGTATAGAAAATTCAACTATTGTTAACCATTATAATATTAATCTACTTTTGATATTTATTTTAATTATATCTCTTTTCTTCCTTATGCTTGTTATTATGCTTGTCATTTCAATGAATGGAGGCTTAGACAAAATTGCTCACAGATTATTCACATCTCTTATTGTGATGCTTGCTTGAGATAACACACATGGTCACAGTATTTGTATGAGTGTTTGTTCAGGGTCACACTCTTTCTGTGTTTGTACACATTTTGGCTACAATGCACAGGTTTGCACAATTGGTGTGCAAGAGACTTTGGTGGGCCTCCCAAAGGTAGAGAAGATGAGATCATCCTTAGGGATGTCGGATGGTATTGGGGGTTGAACTCTGGGCTTCACTGATCTCAGACTTACAGGTCAGGAGATTGGGATGCTGAGTTAACCTAAGTATCTGCAGGATTACTCTTAATAGTGAAAGGTTAAATGACTGTCACATCAAATAGAGTCAGGAAAAAAACAAAACCAAAAACATAACATATAAAGCCATGCCAATCTCATTTCGGTTCAACCTCTTAAGCACTACACTCTTCACACTCACAAAGAGTCCTACAGTTAGAAGCACTCAAAAAAAAAAAAAAAAAAACATAATGCTATTCAGTCTCACCTACCGAAGTCTAATATGAGAAGCTTCCCCCATTAAATTTAATTAAAAACATGGTAGGTGGATGGATTCACTAAATAAAAAAATTAGATGGAGCTCTGAAATATAGAAAAGACTCACATGTGTATTATTGTTCAGGGAATAAAATCCAACTTTTATCGGCTTCAGGGTTTAACAACTTGATCTCAATGATTCAACCATGCTGGAATTAAGCTCAGAATGTTTCTTATGATTCAGTTCTTTTGGTAAGTGCCAAACAGAGCAGAAGAATTCATTCACCCCCAGTTACTCCTACTGGCTCTAAGGCAGACCCATTCTAATAGCCAACAGAATCCTTCTGTTTTTCAGAATAAAGTCCTCTATGAGTGTGAAGTATGTGGATGTATATGTGTGAAAGTATGATAGCATGAATACATGTGCAAATGCATAAAGAATGCATGCTATCCAGGGCACTAAAGTGTTCCTAAAACTAGGAAAATCTGTCATCTTGGATAAAAACCAAGATCATTATCATTTAATCACTTTGCTGTATTTAAACATCAATAGTAACAGGGCTGTGTGCTGCTGAAAACTGATTAAAGAGAACCAAAAGAAAGAAATAGGGCTGACTCAAGCTTTCTCTGTAGAGAGTATTCTAGCATACTGATGAACTTCTTTTTCAGATGGTGCCAATTGAGAGACAACAATCACCTCTAAAGAGCAAAATAACTATGTAAAAGAGATTGTGAGTATGGCTCAAGCTGCTTACTGATTAACGCTTTGCACACAACACTCTGAACAAACCTGCGTAGTCATTGTTCCTAGTAAAACAAGCCTTTGTTGACAACTAAAGACAAATGATCCTTGCTGACCAAGTTCACTGTTCTCACAAAGCTTAATAGTTGGATCCCTGCTCTCTGGCCACAGCCAGGAAAACTTGACGTGGCTGTCAAAAAAAAAAAAAAAAAAAAAAAAAAAAAAAAAAAAAAAAAAAAAAAAAAAAAAAAAAAAACAACTAGAAGAGGAAAAACCTTATGTATTGAAGGTAATGAATCTAAAATGATCTCATACACTAAACATGTTTGTGGCTTTTATCAATACAGGCCTTCAATGATTAAAATTAGTTTTTAAAATAGTTTATACTCAGGCTAAATAATTTCTAGCATTAAGCAGTCTCACTTTTAAGGAGTATTTCCCTTTTCCACATGGGTGGGTAAAGCGACAGACTGTGTATTTGTTTCTAAGTTTAAACAGTTATTGTTACAGTATTTGCAAATATTGGCAATAGCAGTGAACTGTAGATGCCTACCTCATTTTAAGCAACACTGAGTGGAAAAATATCTGAAATATCAACTATGAAAATCTCATTTCCACAACATCAAAAAAAAAGATTTCATTTCATGGTCACTTTCAAAGACTTTCTCAGTGTTTTGTTTACTCACGCTGTTGGGACCTACTATGCATGCGATATTTTAAATGCTATTTTACAGGAAGAAGTTCATGGAAATTCTGTTTATTCCCAATTTTTAGGTCACCATACTTTTATATAAAATATAAACACATCAAAATAAATTCTTCCATTTGAGGCTAACAAAAATATCTGATTGGCATATTTTTTTATTCCTGTGTCCATAGAAATTTATTAAAATAATTTGAGACCAGGAATCTCCTGGCAGAATACTCAACATCACCTTATATGAGAATCATTTTCAGTTGCATTAAATATAAGGATCTTTTATAGTTTGGCTTCATTATGCACAAATGCTTAGATTCATTCGTATTCTACCATAAAAATATTTGATAGAGCAATTAGACACAGTAAATGAAATGAATAGCCCACCCATAATGCAGAATCAAGATTAAAAGGTAGAAATAGCAAAATTAAAGCTACAATTAGTGCAGGAAATTACATAACATGAAGACATAAAATGAAACATTAAAATCAAATATTCAGTTTCAGGTTATACATAGCTACCAACAAATGTAGAGCAATCAAGATATACATAAGATCTTATATCAAACTTCCTGGCAACTACAAAGCAAAAACACAAAATAAAATGAAAAAAGAACCTAAAGATACAGCTAAAGAAAAACACAAAACCACAAGGGAAGGAAAGAGATAACCACAAAAATAACCAAGTATCAACTAGCAAAATGTCAAGGAATATACACATTTCAATTGCCACCTTAAATATTAGTGGATTAAACTCTCCAATAAAAAGACCTAGTTCATGGATAGAAATAAAATCCAAATGCACGCCACTAGTTATATACCAATAGTAGAGTCACTTCAGGAATAAGGATATTGCAAAAATAAAAAGTGAAGAGATCGGGCCTGGTGGTGGCGCTGGAGATAAGGTGCCTGCCTTAGGACGGACCGGACCGCGGTTCGATCCCCCGGTTCCCATATGGCCCCCCCCCGTGCCTGCCAGGAGCAACTTCTGAGCAAATAGCCAGGAGTAACCCCTGAGCATCACTGGGTGTGGCCCAAAAAAAAAAAAAAAAAGTGAAGAGATCAAGAAAAGGTTTTTCATCTAAATAGAGTTTTAAAAATAACCTAACATCAAAAAATTATTTTTAAATGAACTTACATACGTACATGTACTGCCTGGGGACATGGTGCTGAGTACATGTCCCCTGCATATACCCTCTTGAGATGTGGACTTTCAGACTTCAACTCCAGAATGTGGAGTTGAGTGGAGACTCTCTCGGAGAAGCCTGTGCTCTAGCCTATCCTCTCCACCGCCCCTTCCTGAGTTACTTCAAATAAAAAACCTGTTTTTAGGACCCGGGTTTGATCCCCCACATCCCATATGGTCTCCTGATCACTACCTAGAGTTATTCCTAAATACAGTAGCTTATGTAAGCACTAAACTTACTGCGAAAGCATTGCTGAATGTGCCCCCCAAACAAAAGCAAAAGCAAAAAAACAAGAATACTGGAAAAACAAACAAATGTGTAGTGATTAAATAACATGCTGCAGAACAACTCTTGAGTCATCAAAAAATTAAAAGGTAACTTTAAAATCTGAAAGCAAATGTGAACAGAATTACTACATCCAGCATGTGTGAAAAATAGCAAAAGTAGCAGTAAGTGGAAATTCATTCATAATACTGGTTTACTACAGAAACAAAAAATAATAATACTTCACCTCCCAATTTGTATTTAGGCAATGTAATTTAAAATATTGATAATAATAGAGTTTCGGGATATAATGTTCCATCACCACACCCATCAGAGGAGTAATAAGAAAAATCTCTAATGTATAATCAAATATTATACTTGATGGAACTAAAAAGAACAAAGCCCAAAACAAATGGAAAGGTAGTAATGAAAATAAAGAAAAAAGTTACAAAAGATCAATGTATTAAAAAGCTGAATCGATAACCTTTTCTCAAACCAAGTTAGAAAAAAATGAGAATATACTCAAAGAAATAAAACAAAAAAAGAAAACATTATAGTGAATAGTATCATATTTAATTAAGAAAAAATAAAGATTTTTCCTCTGAAGCCAGGAAGATTGGTCCATGGTAGGAAACTTGCCACAAAGAGGGGAGCAGTGCATTTAAGGGAGAGAAAAGATACTGTAACTATAATAGTAGAAAATAATTACTGTGGACAGGAATTGGTTGCTGAAAGAATATGCATATAACTCTTCTGTCCATATATAAAACCATGGTATTTAGAAAGAGCTAAGGGGAGAAGGAGAGAGAGAAAAAGAGAGTTAGACAGAGAGGGAGAGAGAAAGAAAGAGAGAGAACAGTAGCAGCAGCAATGCAACAGGGCAGTGGGAAGGGTGGATAGCAAACTGGGAATATTATAGCAGGAAATATATGCACTGGTGTTGGACATTGTATAATTGAAACTCAATCATGAACAACTTTTTAACAGGCTCTCACAGTAATTCAATTAAAAATTCATAAAAAAAAGACTTCCTCTATATAATAAGGAACAAGAATGCCCACTCTAATCACTATCCATTAACTGGGAAGATTAAAAAGAAATCAGTAAAACTATCTCCACATGCAGATGACATGAGTAGTATTTGGAAAATCCTAACATATCCTCTGAAAACTCCTAAAAATAATAAATGAATACAGTAAGATTACAAATTATAAAATCAAGAATCTCAAAAAATGTGTTTGTTCCAAGACCTACTGAACTGAATAAAGCAATATTATTGATATAAGGTAATAAAAAAGTAAAAATTATCTACAAATAAATTTTACAAAGAGACATTGGCAATACCATTTATAATTCCATAAAATTTAAAATATTCATAAATAAGTTTAACTAAGAAGCTAAAGAACCTGTATACTTAAAAACTGTAAGTCATGGGGCCAGCAAGGTGGCCCTAAGGGTAAGGTGTCTGCCTTGCAAGCGCTAGTCAAGGAAGGACCAAGGTTCGTTTCTCCAGCATCCCATATGGTCCCCCCAAGCCAGGGGCGATTTCTGAGCACTTAAGCAGGATTAACCCCTGAGCACCAAAATGGTGTGGCCCAAAAAGCCAAAAAAAAAAAAATCTGTAAGTCATTAAAATAAATTTTAAAAAGACAAGAGAAATTGAAAGTCATTCATGTTCACATATTAAATCCCTACTAAAATCACAGGGACATTCAATATCACTAATATACAACAAAAAAATCCAAGAGTTTGTGCAGAGCCAAAAACCTCTCAACAGTTAAAATAATCCTATGAGATGGGTGTTAGGAAGGGTGAGTGTATATATATATATATATATATATAGTCTTAGCATCAAACTGTATTGTGTAGCTACAGTAATCAAAGCCATATAATTTCTTAAATAAAGCAGGCAAATATATCAATACAATAAAATTGAGGAGTGCGAAATAAAGCCACATATCAGGAACCAATCAATTACATTGACTAATTAATTACAAGTTAACTGAGATCATACAGTAGAGATACTAACACCAATGAATGGTACTAGGAAAACTAGATAGTCATATGCACAAGAATAAATTAAATAACAATCACTTGCAGATTAATTCAGAGATAATAGACTATACCTAATTTAAAATCAGTTAAATACTTGATTATGACTTGAAACCATAAAAATTGTCAGCCCTGTGATGTTTTTCTGGATTTGTTTCTAACAGCAAGAGAAACAAACTAGAATATAATAATAGGATGACATCAACCAAAAAGGCTGTTCACAGTGAAAGAATACCTTGTTAAAATTAAAGGCAGGAAGGAGCACAACCAAGATGGCAAAAAAGAACCATCTGTGGGAGTTCCGGCAGCATCAAAACTGAGAATACATAGATACTGAGTAGAGTACAGAACTTGCAAAGGATATTACTGAGAAAACTCATTAAAAACAATAGTTATCACCTCAGGGAGACTCAACTCTGAATAAGGCAGACTAATCCTGGGCAAGGCTCTTTTTCCCTGACTCAGTGGAGGAGAGAAGCACAGGTCAAGGAAAAAGCAGCCCTTAAGTATGATGAGCCATTACCAGACAGAAAACACCAGCTACAGTGAGAGAGAGCTGAACACAAAGAACACAGTTTTGTGCTGGCACTCATCACATCAATAACAGTCTCAGGGCTTGTTAAGTTTAACAAGGTTAGGCTGTAGCTCCTGGCACAGGGATCAACAACCACTTAGGAAAGCCATACCCATCAGGATCCTATCTCGGCTCCACTCATATAGGCTCACTGTTCAAACTAGTAGAAATCAGTTTTGAATTAAATATAGTGTCATGTGACCTTTTAAATCCAAAAGGTGTGATCACACCTGACCCTGACAGGGATGAACCATTCTGAAGGTGAGGACTGCCCAGAGGATCACACTTTTGGTTCTTCCCAGCAGGGGTGGAAGCAACATCCCTGTCCCAATAAACTCATGGTTTTAGGGTTTGCCTTAACAGGGTCATGGTCCAGGATCCTCTATTCAACCAAAAGAAGTAGCCCCAAAGTAGGCATACCAGATTTAATCTAAGCCTAAATTAAAGGTAGACAAGTCTCAAGGCACAAAACATTTCCATTTTATGGTGAATGGAAAATAGTGGTACTGAGCACAATTGTTCACAGACTACAGTGGGATGCTACCATAATCTCAGTCCCTGAGAAAATGACTTAATGCCTTAAAAAAAATGGGAGAACTCATAACATTGACCACAGCAGGTAGCAGACACCCTGAAAGTGATTTCTACCTACCACGCCATGGTTTAAAGTACCAACACCTAAACTGCTGCTGGCAAATACAAAAATCAGTGAAGCTATACATTTAAATTGCTGAACAGCTGTGACTGGGTACACATGACCATAATCTCCAGTCACTGCACAAATCAGGTGGACTCTAATGCCACAACAGTAAGATATCCAGGAACTGAATATCCTATAATGGTTCTATGATGGAGTCTAAGCCAACAAGACCATGAAGCAATAGCATCTGTAGAACACTAATACCATTAGCCCCTATTGTCATACAGGTGCACACAAATCAGAGCCACATACACCAGTTCAATCTTGCAAACATTTAAGAAATCCTAACTCATCTGTGGTTGCTATAAATCAGTAGTCAGGCACAAGCCTGATAGTACAAACAGGAAAAATAGGGCACTTCTCAAACAACCTGGAATTCAGACTTTCACCCTTAGCTCACACGAAGAATGAAAAACAATGAAAAAAAAAAAGTAAAAAGAAGGAATTCAGCAGCAGCATCAATGGATGGAGACAGAATCTCAGGAGTGTCAAAATTTTCAATTCTGGGCTACAGACATATTACATGATCAACCAAGGATCAAATACTTAACACACATATAGTTCCTTGAGCACAGTCAGTAGTGAGCCCTGAGCACAGAGCAAGGAGTAAGCAATGCTGGAAAAAAATAAACTTCCAATGCTATCTAAGGTTGACTACAAGAGCAACAAATATCCAGATGTTTATAAGGCTAAGAAAGTCATTGAAAGAGAAGTTCAAATCACTCAAGGAAATAATAATGAAAAATTAAGTAATTCGTTCAAACATAAATGGAGATGGGCTAAAGAATACAGCATTGCAGAAATCAGAAGCAGAATACAAAATGCTTAAAATTGAATCAGTGACTTCAAGCACAAGGCACAGAAGATCAATTCAAAAAAGAGGTAAAAACACAAAGATTGATAAGTGCAGTTAAGAGAAATAATTACATTAACAACTTCCATGGCAATGATAGAAATACAATCCTGTCTCAAAGACAAGCAGGAGATGAGGGAGGAGAAAATGGGGAACTTTGGTGGTGGGAAAGTTGCACTGGTGAAGGAGGTGTGTGCATTTTATGACTGAAATCAAATTATGAATATGTTTGTAACTATAGTGCTTAAATATTTTTAATGAATAAAATTGTAAGCAGAAAAACTTCAAAATTGTGGGAATTCCAGAAGAGATGAGAGAAAAGGGAATAATGTCTAGTGGAAGAGATAACTGAGAATATCTCTAGGCTGAGGAATAAGACTTGTGTAATAATCTAGAGGCCCAATGTAAGCAAACAAAATAAACCAAAAAAGAACAAAGCTAAGACTTTGATTTGCAATCAAAATGACAAGACCAAAGGAAGAGATAGACTTCTTAAAGAGGCAACAGAATAGCAAATCCTCACATACAAGAGAAACAACATAAAACTTGCATCAGATTTTGTAAATGAAACGTAAGCAAGAAGGAAATGTAATGGTAAGGTCTAAAAACTGAATGAAAAAAAGCTCCCACCCAGTAACCTCAACAATTCAAACTTAGCACACATATTTGAGAAAGTGATAAAAAAAAAACCATTATCAGACATACAATAGCCGAATAGTTGTATTGAACAAGCTATGCAATAATCTGAATAACTTCCTTTTTAAGATTGCAAAATGACCAAAATCCTGGTATTAAAATGGCAATAAATCCTCTGATCCAAGGTTTTTCTAAATATCCATTTAGAAAAGTGACAAGTTGGATCAAGAAACAGAGTCCAATCTTCTTCTTACAAGATGTATACAAGAATCTTCAAAATACACACAAGCTAATAGTGAAAGGTTCGAAAACAGCCATACAGGCTACAAGTAGATTGAATGAAAATTAGGAATAACCAAACTTTTATGAGATCAAAGAGCAATTAAGCTAAAGAAGTAAGAAAATAATCTGAACATTACATACTGCTTAGGGTATACAGAGGAAAGAATATTACATACTACTTAAGCCAAGAGAATGTCAGTAAAATATATGCACCAAGTAAAGAAGTGTCAGCAAAACTTATAAAGCAACTGCAAATAACATGAGGAGACCTTTTTGAACTAGAATGAGGTGAAAGCCCAAGCAAGAACATGGTGGGAAGAAAAAAGAAAAAAGGACTAGTGACCAACAGCAACGGAGCGGCTGTGGGCTGTGGGTGGCACTTGGATTTAAAAGCACAGTTTGAAATTGAATTTAGGTAAATTTGAATTGAATCCAGGCAAGAGGGTGGCTGGGAAAAAAAAAGAGAAAGAGAGAAGGATTTTTGAACAACGGCAGCAGGAGCAGCTGCAGGGTATGGGCAGAGTATGGACTAAGAAAGCACCATTTTGAACTGAACTAAGGTGAGTGAGCCCAGGCAAGGGCATGACTGCTCTTCATCACTCTGTGGCCGTGTATTTCTTTTTGTCAAGGAGCAGATCACAACACATTAAAAACATCACCACACTACAAAGTTCTCACACTACAATGGGTAAACCACAGAATCTCCAACAAATATAGTGACTAAAGATGTTAGTTATGAAGACTCAACCAACATTAAGCAACATCATAATCTTTCTGAACAGGACTTTAGAGAGGAAATGTTAAAAGGCTGTTCAAAGAACTAAAAAAACACATGAAATGAATAGCCTAGGACCGGAGAGATAGCATGGAGGTAAGGCATTTTTGCCTTTCATGCTGAAGGAAGGTGGTTCGAATCGCGGCATCCCATGTGGTCCCCTGTGCCTGCTGGGGGCGATTTCTGAGCATAGAACCAGGAGTAACACCTGAGCACTGGCGGGTTTGACCCAGAAAAAAAAAATGAACAGCCTATATGATTCAAGAGGATATGAAAGTGGAAATGAGAAAACTTCAAACAGAAATATCAGGACTGAAAACATGGCAAGTGAAATGAAAATTTCACTGAAAAGCCTCCCCAGCAGAGTACCAGCTGCTAAGGACATAATCAATGAGCTGGCAAATGAGCTACATAACACCTTCTTTCAGCAGGAGAAATTGAAAAGTCATAAAAAATGAATGGAAAATGGAAAATATATTCAAAATAAGTGAACAGACAACAATAGAACTTTGGGATACATTTAACAGGAACAACATAAGAATCATTGGGGTCTCAAAGGGCCAGGAAGAAAATCCTTATGAAGAAGCAACAGTCAAAGACATAATTATTGAGAAATTTCCAGAGCTGAAAAAGTTTCCACTCACATCCTGTACACAAGAACAGTACCAGCAAAATGAGATCCAAATAAAAGTACCCCTAGCCACATTCTAGCCACAATGATAAAAACCAGAGATGGAGAATATAGAAAGCAGCAAGGTCAAAAGCAAAATTACATACAGAAAAGCAAATTTAAGAATTACAGCAGATTTATCACAAGCAAACCTCCAGGCTAGAAGGCAGGGCAGGGCCCAGAGCAATAGCACAATGGGTAGGGCATTTGCCTTGCACACAGCAAACCCAGATTCAAACCCCAGCATCCCATATGGTGCCCCAAGCTTGTCAGGAGTAGTTTCTGAACACAGAGCCAGGATTAACTTCTGATCACTGCTGGATGTGCACCTACCCCAAAAAAGAAGA
>PVKC010000382.1:0-70107 GCA_004027635.1 Crocidura indochinensis | reverse complement strand
CAAACAAACAAACAAGCAAACAAACAAAAAAGAACATTTACCAGTAATCTTTTTTTCCCCCAGGAGTGGGTAGTATGCCAGGTGGTGCTCAGGGCTGATTCCTGGTTCTGTGGTTAGGGATTAGTCTGGGTAATGCTAGGTGAATTATTGTGTAGAGCCTGGAATCAGACTAGAGTTAGCCATGTGCAAGACCTTAATCCCTTTATTATCTCTCCAACTCAAAGAACATTTCAGTTCAAATATATCACGATGATTTGCAAATTGGATAGAAAGAAGTTACTCATTTTAAGAGTTGTGAAATTAAAATATACCATGCTACAGAAAGGCAGATACCCTCCTAACAATGAATGAGCAAACATGAAACAAACATGGACTCTAAAATATGGAAAGTTCCTCTTCATACAAGTACATTAGAATTTGCATATTTCAATGTTATTATCTCCTTCAAATAATCATTCAAATAGTTGTTACAAGTATCAAGTGACATAATGCAGCTCTTGATTTGCATTCCCAGGGGTCCACAGGCTGGAGAGAATAGTACAGCAGGTAAGTTATAAGCATTGTACTTGTTTACTAGGATTGGATCCCAGGTACTACAATGTCTCCTGAGCACTGAACTAGGAGTTAGTCCTGACCATCTCAGGGAGAACTCTAAAGACAAAAACATAAGTAAGTAAGTAAGTAAGTAAAAAGAGAAGTAGTGCATATGTACTAGGGTAGACATGTGTGTGAAGTCTATCTGTTGATATACCATATATCCCAGTTATATTTGAATGAAATATATGAATTCCAATGGGTTTGCAATTGCTCCAACTGCATTTTTCTACCAAATTTCCTCTGACTTATTTTCAGAGCCTACAACAGAGATTTATGTAATACTTAATATCTGCAAGAAACAATCTCAGACTGCAAAAACTTAATGTGACAGTGACCATGATTTCTGGACGGTGCTGTCACTCAGAAGGGATAGTAATAAAAGAGCTTCACATGTGTGAGCCAAATGCATTATTTGAGGTCAAGAATAAGATCCAAAAAATCAAATAAGGAGATAAGTTGCTTAGGTTACTTCCTGCCTAAGCCAAAAGTAACTCCACTAGTGGAGTTGCAAGATTGTTTTTGTAATGATAGCATCAGCAGAGCAAGCTTATACCTTCCTGAACAATTACATTAAAATCCAACACTTGGTCTTTATACTGGGAAGGGAGCGAAATGCTGTTTCCATTACTTTATAATCAGGTCACATTCATAAAGTTGACAAGCCTACACTTTCCAAGTAAATTTGAATAGCTGAAAAAAAATGAATCGATGTTTAGTATACATACTTACAGGCTGGAGCAAAAAGAGATCTATTAATTCGTGATTACATAAAATCAAGAACCAACTAGAAAAAAATGAGGAAAACTGAAATATGCCTTTAATGAAAGTCCTAACAATTCACAAGATTTAAAGAACAATTTTCTCATTTTTATTTTTTTATATTTTTGTGTCAAATTCTATGGTGCTTAGTGGTCCCCTAGCTTTGCACTCAGGAATTATTTCTAGTGGGTTCAGGGAACTATATGAGATGCTGAGGATCCAATACAGGTCAGCTGCATGAACGGCAAGCACCCTACCCACTGTATTATCTCTCTACCACAATTTTCTCATTTTTTTTAGAAAACTTTTTAGAGAGAAAACAAAATTCAGCACCATTTGTTGCACAGTTTGACCACACAGAATGAAAGTGAAGGAATGAGAAATCTGTATACCAATTTGGCTCCAAATTTCTACTCTACTTTGTGTAGAGTAGAATTTAGAGGAGACATAAAATAAACCTTCTTGGAAACATTTAATATGAATATGTTCCTATGAATGTTATGGTAGTGGCCCATTGACAGGAATATCTCAAGAAGATTGAAATCTTCTTTTGCATTCTAGGTCTTTCCTTAGTAGTCATTTTTTGCATATAACTAGACTTCCTATAGCTATTTCAGTCAGAGGATAGAATTGGCAGCAGATGTCCAAAGGAAAGCCCATTAATGCATTCTTTGTATTTTTAAATATCATATATAGTGCATTTGTGGTTTATTTATTTTTAATAATGTCATGATTACAAACATGTTTGTAGTTGGATTTCAGTTATAAAAAGAACACTCCCTCTTCACCAGTGCAACCTTCCCACCACCAATGCACCCCATTTATCTCCTCCCTCCACCCCAGCCTGTATTTGAAACAGGCTCTCACTCACTACCATTGTCATGGTAGTTGTATTTATAATGGTTACTTTGAAAATAATTTTAAGTATGCATCAATTTTCAGAAGTTTAACTTATATATAATCCATTCCCATTTATTATTATTTTTAGCCTAACTACAGGCAATAAATGTCAGCATTAATTAAATGTAGCTAAGTTAATTAAGTTCACCATTCACCATTTAAAAAAATCTAATACACTAAGAGAACTACCACAGAGGTAAAATATCAGATAAGTTATATACCTGGAGAACAACACTTAGAATTTGTTTTATTTGATTAATTGTGTTTGTTTTTAGGTCACACCTAGCAATGTTCACTAGCTTTGCACTCAGGAATTACTCCTAACAATACTCAGGGAACCATAGGGGATGCTAGGGTTTGAACTTGGGTCAGCTACATGCAAGGGAAGCATGCTACCTGCTGTAATAACTCTCAGTTCTATTTTATCGTATTTTTTTTTATGTTGGGGTGAAATTCCTAAGCAATGTTCTGAGAATTAGGAGATCACTCCCAGCAATCATTGGCCAACCAAGCAAAATATATCAATGTGATGACCAAACATATCAATGTGATGATCTGGTACCTTGATAATATGGCCAGATACTTATGAGGGCCAACCCTGTGGGACTCAGAAGCCTTGACAGCTCACTTAGCAATGCTCTGGGGTATCTGTCGTGCCAAAAATCTAACTGGCAGCTGTTTGGCTCTTGACATCTGTTTTTAGCTATCTCCCTCACCACACAGTCTAGATTTTGAAAGATAGATCACCCAAATTTTCCTTGTAATAGAAAATACTTTTACTTCTTATTATACATGAATCCATTTTGTTTATACGCTAATGTGTATATAACAGCATTTTACTTGTTAAATGTACCATTCCCGTTATTTTTGTTAGATGACGTTTTTTTGAAACAAAAATCATTTAAATGCTTTTAAATTGGAATCTGTGATCCCAATTTGGTAATATCAGCCTAATTATTGCTATCAAAGAGGAACACTCATCAAATTTTCTCCGCTAAGAGAATATACCTTCACATTGATTTCCTAAAAACAAAACAAAACAAAAACCAACCACAAAAAATACCACACCAACTTTTTAAGAGGTGAAAGAGAAGGGTTTTGCATTCCATTTCATATGTGCTACAAGAAGAACATGTCATATTCTGCCCACAGACGGTTATATTTCCACACAGAATGAAATCATTCACCATGTCTCTTTCATAGAAAGCCCTGTAGCATCAAGAAACAAAATTACTTTTGACAATAAATGATTGCTTTCCTAAAGCACCAAAATAGCTTCTCCCTTTCCAAAATCGCATTAGTGCCACTTTCAATGTGTGTATATAGACACATTGCAAAGTTACTTGAGGCTCTGCAAAAACAGTGCCCCTTTGGTGTTTTCTTTCAGATTTCATTGCTTTTGATAGGAGAAAGGGAAGAGAATAAGTGTGTCTAAGCAGCCAAGAATTCCTAGGTTTGACATTGATTGGCTTGGCTGGGGATTAAAAAATAATAATAATAATAAATTGATTGCCTTATTTAATTCCATGCTTGCAAATAAAAATAAAAAAAAAGTCAGCATTTTATACCTAAGGATTCTCATACTCCAAGAACTTGGTTATATTTTACAAGTCAAGTAGTTGGTACACTTTAGAGCTATGACTGAAGTCCCTTCTTCTCAGAATGACTCTTCAACTAAGTGAGAATAATGGTATGCTAATAGTGTTGGCCTTTCTCTTTGAGCACCTTCCCAGCTAAACAAGATGCAAACTTTCAACTTGCACTCTGGCTTCCAACCTTCTTAGGAGACCTTAGTGACTGAAGATGGAGTCTTTCTGTTTTCTCATATCTCCTTGACCCCATTTTACTACAATATATTAAGACTTGCACAAGCAAAGACATATACCCACTTCTCCCCTTTTGATTCAAAGTCTAAGAAAGCAAATTTGGGGAACACACACACACACACTCACACACAAAAGCCAACTCAAGCTACTCAACACATACACTTCTCCTTTTTAACACACTAAAGAAGAGATGATGAATCACACAACAGACATCCCCAAACGGATCCCAGAGCTTCCTGATTTCTCCTAAACTGGATTGAGGAGGCACCTGACTAAGTTAAAAATCTAAATTCAAATTTCTTTTTTTTGTTTGTTTCTTTGTTTGTTTTTGGGTCACACCTGACAGCTCTCAGGGATTACTCCTGGCTCCACACTCAGAAATCGCTCCTGGCAGGCATGGGGGACCATATGGGATACCCGGAATCGAACCAATGACCTTCTGAAAGAAAGGCAAATGCCTTACCTCCATGTTATCTCTCCAGCTCTCCAAGTCGAAATTTCTACCTCTAGGGTTGGCAGGAAAATTTTTGTTACAATCTGCTCCACTAGGAACAATGGGAAAAGTTGGGCAAAAGACCTGCATCATAATGAGAACTGTGAGCTACCAAAGAAGCAAAGACTGAAGGAACAAAATTCAGAAACTATGGATTTTTTAAGAAGTGAATCTATCTGGAATGAGTCTTCTGGGACGTTAAAGCAAAAACTCAACTTGCAGAAACTGCAAGCACAGGAATGGCAGAAACTGAACTCCAAGGGTCACTGGATTTTAGCTGAGAATTTATCTCTTCGCATAAGCTCTTTGTTAAGATAGAGTGGCAAGGACCAGAGAGATAATACAGCAGAAAATGTACTTATCTTGTATGAGGTTGACCTGTATTTATCCCTGGCACACCATATTGGCTGACAACTAAAGTCCTGCTAGGAGTGACTTGAGTACAAAGTCAAGAGTAGGGCCAGAGATGGCCCTAAAACATACAAACAAGAAGAGAAATAAGTTAGTATTCTCAATACTAAAGTCAAAGTCGATCCTTTGCATCAAAATGCCTTCTACAAAATTTAACTGCTACCTAGACTAAAAGTGTCTCTACAGTGGACATAAAGATATTATTATTGAGACCTTTAAATGGAGAAAGTCAAAGTAAACTCAAAGTTAAAATGTTTTTTTTTTTTATTAAATCAACAAGGCAATTTAAAATTTTACATAGTTCCTAAATTGACATACAGATTTTGAAGGAAGCACTAGTGTATTAGATACACCAAGCTTTCCAAGAAAGCTACAATATGTAAAATAGTGAGGAATTTGGGGCCATACCGCAGGTAAGGTGCTTGCCATTCACGAAACTGACCCAGGTTTGCTCCCTGGCATCCCATATGGTCTCCCAAATTCCCTTAAGAGTGATCCCTGGGTGCAAATCTAGGTGAAAAAAATCTCTGGGCATTGTCAAGTATGACTCCAAAACAAAAGAAACAAATCATGTGGAATTGAAAAAAGAAAAAAATATACCTATAATAATAATAATAATAATAATAATAATAATAATAATAATAATAATAAGGAGAAGAAGAAGAAGAAGAAGAAGAAGAAGAAGAAGAAGAAGAAGAAGAAGAAGAAGAAGAAGAAGAAGAAGAAGAAGAAGAAGAAGAAGAAGAAGAAGAAGAAGAAGAAGCTAGAAATGGACTCAAATGCTTAAATTGAACTCTTTTTTGCTATTGTTTGGTTTGGTACTGTACCGGTAGTGCTCAGGGCTTACTTATAGTTCTGGGCTCAAGTATCATTCCTGGTGGGCCCTTCTATCAAACCTGAGACAGCTTGCATTCTAGGCAAGCACCCACCACTACTACCTCTCTAGTCCCCAATTTTTTAAAATGAAGCGAAACAGTTTTTATTAAAAGAAATTAATAAAAATGTTAGGGGAGAGAAAGAGATAGAGATGTGTTCAATAAACCTACTTATATCCAAAATTTTGCAGAGAAGTACACAGTGGTACTCAGAGGTTACTCCTGGCTCTGTGCTTAGTAATCACTCCTGGCAATGTTCTGTGGATCATATGGAATGTTGTGGTTTTAACCCAAGCGAACAAAGTACAAGGTAAACACTCTACATGCTGTATTATCTCTCCTGCCTCTCTAAATTTTAATTATTAAAATTAGTGTCTAGGCCCCTAAGCCAAAATAAATAAATAATGGGGTGCTGGAGTGATAGCACAGTGGTAGAGAGTTTGCCTAGCAAATGGCTGACCCAGAACTGACCCAGATTTGAACCCTGGTATCCACATGGTCCCCCAAATATGCCAGGGACAAATTCTGAATGCAGAGCCAGGAGGAAGTCCTGAGCACAGCTGGGTGTGGCCCCAAAACAAAAAAACATAGCTGTTTCTAGAATGAAGACCTTCAGGATACAATAGAATCCAATTAGCATATGAGGTTTTACAAAAGAATAAATAATAAATTTAAAGCTTTAATCACGGGTAATGAAAATGTAACATTGAGGCAAAAGTTTTTAAAACCAAAATAGGTTTATTTTATTTTTAATTATTAAACTTTTCATTATTATAATTTAGGCAATATGGCTATAATCATGTTGCAGTTACAACATCAATGTACAAAAACAAAAGCAAAAGGGACTGTCTGACGTTAAAAAGTTTTGCCTGGCAAAAGAAATTCTGGCTAAAATACAAAGACACCCTACTGATTGAGAAAAGAGATTTGCACATAGTATGCCAGATAAATGACAAACATTCCACATTAATAAAGCAATTCAGAATCTCAGTAACAGAAAACTAGAGCAAAGAGACTAATAGATACTTCTTCAAAGAAAACATCAGTTAGGTTTCTAAGAGCAGAGTTCTTAATTGTGATGAAGTCTAATTTATCTTTTTGTTGTTGCTGATTAACCTTTTGCTGTCATATCTAAGAATGCAAAGATATGACATTTTTGCTAAGCCCCAAATAGACTTTTCCTTCTATACTTGTTATTTACTTATTCTTTTATTTATTTATTTTTATTTTTGTTTGGGGTCATACCTGGCAGGGCTTAGAAATTGTTTCTGGAGGTCAGAGCAGTGGCGAAGCAGAAGGGCCTTTGCCTTGCACACGGATGACTTAGGAAGAAACCCAGTTTGATCCCCAGCTTCTCAGATGGTCCCCAAGCTAGGAGCAATTTCTGAACACAGAGCCAGGAGTAACCCTTGAGCATCACTGAGTGTGGCTCAAAAACAAGAAAAAAAATGAAATTACTCTGGCTTTGAACTCAGAAATTGCTCCTGGCGGACTCTGGGTGGGGAACTCAAATGGGATGCCAGGGATAGAACTCTGGTCAGTTCTGGGTCAGCTATGTGCAAGGCAAATGCCCTACTGACTGTTATTGCTCCAGCTCCTATACTTCTACTTTTAATTGTTGGATATCATCAAGGAAATAGATTTATAAAAGTTTTGTATATGATATTCATCAATTGTTTAAAAGGCCAGGCTTTCTCCATTAAATTGCTATGAACTTTAAAAAATATCAGTTGGCCAAATATCATGAGTGCTTTCCTGGACTCTATTCCTTTGCACTATTTTTCTGTATTAATGCCAACACTAATTCCTTGATTGCTGTAGATTTCTAGTACAGGCTAAAATGAAGTAGCACAATTTCAACATTGTTCTGCTTTTACCTAGTTGCTTTGGCTTTCCTGGTTCTTTTGCATTCCCATATAAATTTTTAATGTGTTTGCCATGAAGACTTAGATCAGTGTTTCCCAAAGTGGGTAATACTAACTCTTTGGAGAAAGGGAGAGAGGGAGGAAGGAAGAAAGGAAGGAAGGAAGCAAAGAAGGAAGGAAGGAAGGAAGGAAGGAAGGAAGGAGGGAGAGAGGGAAGGAAGGAGGGAGAGAGGGAGGGAGAGAGGAAGAAAAGGAGGGAAAAAGAGATGGAGGGAGGGAGGAAGGAAGGAAGGAAGGAAGGAAGGAAGGAAGGAAGGAAGGAAGGAAGGAAGGAAGGAAGGAAGGAAGGAAGGAAGGAAGGAACCCACAGTTAATAATCTCAGGTGCAATTTGGGAGAAGCACTGTTTACTTAAAGGTAGGTTTTCAGTTGGGGGTGCATGCTGGTACCGAGTAATTTCTTTTTCTTGAAAGGGGATAGTAGATTTAAAAAAAGAGTTTCGGAATCTTTGATATAACAAATGTAAGGTATCCCTTCCTCCAAAACCTTAAGCTTTCTGTTAATTTTAATCCCTCCTGGATGGTCAGACCCACCCACACTTGGAATGGGCTGGGATTTTGAATAAAAAATAATACAGTCTGGCTAGAAGGAATGGGAAGAGGGAAAGAGGACAGAAAGCCAGAATAGAAGCAGAAAGATAAGCCGCTCAGGATAGAAAACTTAGTAAAGAAATGCACATGGTGAATATAGCCATAGAATAAATGGAACTGACTCCAATGAAACTTTAACTGACTCCCTGTGAATTAATTTATCTGCCATTACCCTGTAGTTTTCAGATTGCTGGCTAAGGGGCTAGAGGTGCAGTGTCAAAGGAGGCCTCACCCAAAATGTGGACTTTAGACTTTATAATTTATTAAATCAACATACAAACTTGTATGAAATGATTGTAAAAGAGATTTGTGTGTTCCAATCTGTAACCATCCCTCCAAGTTTTTTTTCTAATTTTATTCATCTCTCAACAAAACTTAGTTATTATATGTGTCAGGTCGTCCATTTGGAGCTAAGTTTATTCCTTAAATTTCATTATCTTTGGTGCAAAATGTAATTCTAATTTCAAATATACACACTTTGTAGTCCATGAAAGTACAATGGAGTTTTATGCCCTGCTTCTGTACACTGTAAACTAGCTGAACTTACATGTTAGTTCTCAAAGGCTTATTATTCCAAAGCTTTCACCCATACATGAATATGTGACCCACAATAATTAGTTTTACTTCTTTCTTTCAAAATGGGATGCACTTTATTTCTTTTTTATTGCATTGGCTAGAATCTTCATTACATTATTGAAGAGATGTGGTGAGAACAGACATTGATGCTTTGTCTTTAATTCAGAATGGAAAGCATTCAGTCTGCTGATTCAGTCAACAATTAGTTATAAGGGCTGAGCGGTAACACAGCGGGTAGGGCATTTGCCTTGTACTTGGCCCACCCGGGTTTAATCTCTGGCATCCCATATGGTCCCCCAACCAACACCAGAAATGACTTTGGGAGGCAGAGCCAGGAATAATCCCTGAGCACTGCAGGGTGTGACCTAACCACCCCCCAACTACTGACAGACCCAGTTGGGGGGTCATATAACAGAGTGTATGTGTTATCACTCTGTGAGAACACAGAGAATAGGGAGTTACCATTGCATGTGGGCAACCTGGATTCAATATTCACATCCCATCTGATCCTCCAAACCTGCCAGATGTAATTTCTTAGTGCAGAACCATGAGTAACATCTGAAAACCTCTGGGTATGGGCCAAATGCCAAAAAAATAGAGTTAGCTATAAGTATATACCCTGCATTTGACAGAAAATTTTTTTTGGTTCTTTGTTTGCTTAGAGATTTTTCTCAGTAATAAATTTTGTCAAACTTGTTCTGAATCGATTATAAAATGATATTTTTTCCTTCCTTTATTTTTTGCTACTGGACCATACCCAGCTATGCCTGCTCAGAACTTAATCTTAGTTCACTCCTGGAAAAACATAGAGAACCATATGCAATACTGAGGGGTCACACCCAGATCAGCTTCGGGCAAGACTAGAACCTTATCTGCTGTACTAATTCTTCATCCCTAAAACAATTCTTTCTTAAATGTCTGGTAAAATTACAAGGAAAGTCATTTGATTATGATATCTTATTTATTTATTTATTTATTTGTTTATGTATTTTAGTGTTTCTTTTTGGCTGGAAATTAGTAAATATAAATTGACCTTCCAGTTTAGACTGAAAACTGCTACATATGTTCAATGAAAATGAAAAGTTAGAAAATATAATTGTGGGGCTCGGGAGATAGCATGGAGGTAAGGTGTTTGCCTTTCATGCAAAAGGTCATCGGTTCAAATCCCGGTACCCCATATGGTCCCCCGTGCCTGCCAGGAGCAATTTCTGAGCATGGAGCCAGGAGTAACCCCTGAGCACTGCCAGGTGTGACCCAAAAACCATAAAAAAAAGAAAAGAAAAGAAAAGAAAATTGTAAGCACAAATCTGTGCAAATAAAAAGTTCAATGTTCTCCTTAGAAATGACCTAAATGTCCATCAGCAGGTTAATGGATAAACAACTTATGGCTTATTTATAGCCATATGAGAATATTCAATAAAATCGCTAAGTAACATTCACAAAACTTGAATCAACTACTGGTATATCTAACAACAGAATTTGGGATGTTCATTTTATTTAATGTAGCAAGATTTCATTAGTATAAACAAAGTCAATACTTAGACCATTTGTACTTTATTTAATTGTAAATAAAGGTTTTATAAAAATAACAACGTTTAGATCCAACACCAAGGACCTCCTTCCACAATCTCCCATTTTTCAAACTGTCCTTTTATAACTTCTTTCCCCATGAAAAGATCTTACACTCATTTGTTCTTTACCATTGCATGTACACAAAGTCACAGTTTAGGGCAGAGCATGTCCAGGTTAGAACTGGGTCTTTATGACCCTACCCCCCCCCCCAAAAAATATTTTAGATATACTTTTTGTTTTGGTTTTTGGGCCACACCCAGCTGCACTCAGGGATTATTCCCGGCTCTGGGCTCAGAAGTCACTTCTGCCAGTCTCAAGAGACCATAGGAAATGTCTGAGATCAAACCCGATCCAACATCGGTGGGCCATGTGCAAGGCGAACACTCCACCGCTGTGCTATCACTCCGACCCCATGATTTTGATAGACTTTAAAAATAAATAAATAAAACAAAACTTTAAAAAGGAAGAAAATCATCCTGATTTATTACTTGTGTTACAGAGAACGAAGTGGCAGGAAACAAAACCAGCAGTTAATCTGCCAGGCAGAAAAAAAATGCAATCCCTTTGTTGGTTGTTAAGAAGCATTCGGCTGTTTTATGGTGGGAGTCTATCAAATTCAATCCATTTTACATGATTGCAAATTCCTTAAAATATGAAGATGCTAAAACAGCGTAACAATGAGGGACTGTGGAACTTAGCAATAAAAAAAAAAACCTGTGTTATTCTTCTTAAATTCTGCATATTTATTTTGAATTGTAACAAGATACAAAGTGCTATTAACGCTGTTTTTATATAAATGAAGATATGCCTGTTAATGTACATATGAAAAGATAGGAATTGTCTGGCTTTCTTTTAGAAGTGTATGTCAGACAAATAAAAATGACAAGGTGATAGATATAATACAACTATAACTATCAGTGATCATCTATTAAAAGTGTTGCTTCATCCTCTTTCACCCCTGAGAACTAAAATTATAGGATATCCAACCAAAAATATAGGATGAAAACAGATTGTATCATTTTTGTTTTTATCCTCTCTGCTTAAAGTCTGTTAAAAAACAACCCTACTGGACAACACCTGGATATATCAGGAATGTTTTAGATCTCAGAAAATACCCAAATCTATTTGTTCACTTCTCAGCTCTGTCTCACAAGCAACAGTCACAAAAGCCCCTATCACTATAACCTGTCCCTGACTTCCTGTCTCATGACTCCATATCATGACTCTCTGGCAGTGTTTTAGCAGTGCTGAAGTTTTTCCCTGCAGTCTAGTCAACCTTCTAGTCACCCATCACATTCCCTTTGCTCTTGTGTTCTGACCATAACTGGTCATCTGTCTTGACTTTTCTCTAGGTGTTTACCTGGAGTTCTTTAGATGTCCATCCCTTCCGTGTCCCCATCTCAATACTCAACCTATTCTGGAATTTTTTTGTTGCATCCTTTCACTAACCATAGAATCTATTTTACCCTTCTGTTTTCTCATATCAAATGTAATTTTTACCTTAATCTCACAGCCTGATTTTAGACACCAGCCTTGTATGCCTGATCATTTTCCTACCCAGTAACTGGGACACTCTTACTGTAATCATCTCAGGCCTCTATTCCTGCTTCAAGGAAGTTCATGGATTTATGATACCATCTTCCCTGCCTTCCACCTAATGCAAAAACCTGTGCCTGATCAGACAACATCTCAGAGCTTGCCTCACCATCGAGTCTGCCTAGACTCTGTAGCCAAGTTCCCCTCCCTTGACACTCATTTGTTATGGACTCTGAAAATGCCCCCTGCTAGTCACAGCTGAGTGTCCCTGGGATGTGACTTCCCCATTGCTGCTAAACCTCAGCATAGATTCAATGTTTTTAAGATTAAAGTCATCACAATGAAGATAACTAGTTGTTATCTAGTTAACTAGTACTAATAACTAGTACTGATAGTAGTTTGGAATAGAAACTCTGGTTTATAAACTCAAGTTTATAAATTAAAGAAAATTAAAGAAAACAGCCATTGTCTTCAAAAGACAAAATGTTCCTTTTGATTTATCAAAGCAAATTTATCCACATGCTAATTTTTATTTTTATTAGGCCCATCACCATCTGGATCCTTCTTCCTTCCTTTATACTTCCATAATATCTATTTTCTTCATTAATCTTGCTTCAATACCCACTGCATTCATGCTGGCATCTTACTTAACCTGTGCCACTCTTTTCTCCCTGGGCACCTCATGCCTTTGCAACCAGAAACATTTCAACACCGTTAATTCCTATGTCTTTTGGCTGGTTCAAAAACATCAAACTTTCTCTTTGTATCTTTCCCCAATTCTCTTATTATTATTATTATCCTCCCTCGATGTATCTGAATGCCTAATATGTACCAAGTTATGTTCCATCATGTTGAACCCACTCAATAAATAGAAGAGACAACAATTTCTACTCACCTAAAACTTACCTTTTAGTGAAAAGAATCAAGAAACAAGAGGATAGATTATTAAAGAAAATAAGCATATTGACTGATAAGGTGCTGTGTGTATGAATAAATAAAGCAGGAGTAAAGAATAGAGTGCTAAGATTTGGGGAGATAACTGCAAAAGTAGCATGAGATAATTTAAAAATATCTGAGTAATGAACTCTGAACAAATACGAAGAGAAGTGAGTCTGCAGAGGAAGAACAAGGTCAGTGTTTATTGCTAATATATTGATATCTGAAGTTGGAGTGTGAATTTAATCAGGGCAGGAGATATTCCAGAGGTATGTTTGTGTCTACAAATTTCAGAATAGTTTCTGCACCTTGTAGGTGTGAAAGTGTTAACAGTTGAATTGACATGAATACCTATAGCATTCTCTGCTTATCCTGTCTGAGTCCGCTTCACATTTTCAGCTGATTTTTCTCTAGGTATAATTACAAATAGATACTGGGTAAAAAAAAACGACAAATTTCAATTACCATAAAAGCAACATGCTCCACGCTTCCAAGAGACATTGTAAAATAAACAGTGAAAAGGTTACTGTCCTTGGTGTTGATATATTGGACCTTAAAGCCCAATTCTTGGCCTTCAACTAATTTATAAGAGTCTCATAAAATGCAAAGGAAGTTTATTACTTTTGCATTGCATTTTATTAACATAAAAGACCAAAAGTTTCATGCAATGCATTATTCTTGAGCGATAGTGACTCACAGCAGCACTGCATCTAGACAAAATCACTGTGACTTTATTGTAAATGGATTCTGTAGAGGTGTTATGGTTTTCTCCTTGAATGAGAACAGCCTAAAAGAATCTGTTTAAATTGTGTTACTGAACTCCTGTTTACAATGCTATACCAAAGCAGCAATTTTAAGAGTGAGGCCCCGACGGCAAGTATCATGTAATCAAAATATATCAGAAGCTAGTAATAAACCAACTGGCAACAGCTTTTACACATCCAAAGCTCTCATCGAATGAGGTAGCTCCTAAAGAACAAAGAAGGGCTTATCCTGCTGAGATGACATCTCACAAATGATACCATCTATATCATGCTGTATGGTGTGGGTGTGCTTTAAGTAGTTGCTTGACAAGATGATCTCAATTTGGGAAGCACTGGGAACACACTAAGCTATGCATCTTTCACTGATCAAAACTTGTGATTATCATTCTAAAGGAAGCCCAGGAGGAAACACAGAAACTATGTTTACATCATAATGAAAGCATTTAGTCTCCTTGTTAGAATGATAGATTACCCATAAAAACTAAAAGCAAAAGAATGTTTGATATATAATTCCCCTTTTGCCCTTAAAATAAAATTGTTATTGTATAAAAATTGTGATTTTATGTCTATGTGTTTTTTTGTTTGTTTATTGTCAAAGCTGTGGGCCATAGGGTTCTTTTCACATGTAAGTTTCAATTGATTAGTAGAGGTTGGCCAGATAGCTGAACTGAGAAGAATGTAGGTCAGAACTGCCATCTGTAGGTAGGACTGCTGTGATCAATTATTAATGCCTGCCTTGGGCATGGTTAGTACTATCATATATGCTGCTCTTGGCTTCAAAGGATGATAATACATTTTTGCATGAAGTAGGCATAGTGATAGAGGAAGAAAACTATCTTGAGACTTGAGAAGAGAGATGAAATAGTAGAAAGGGAGAAGCAATAGTTTTTTAAATGCCTATACATTCTCACTTACTTATACATTCTCCTTCTTTGGCTTAAACCTTGGGTTTAGATTTTTTATTTTAATAATGCAGATAATTCCCTTATAGAGTACAAATAAAATGTATTTTAGGAAATTAAGAGAATGGCATGATATCTTCAGATAATTAAATCAGGAAGATATCTGATAGAAGGCTCTGTAGCAAAATTCAATGAAAGAAGAGAGTTCAGCGTCCTTGGTATGAAACCCTCTCTGTTATGATAAAATCCAGATTTAAGTGAGCTGAGTATTCCTATTAGAGATTACTGGTTTTATCTGTAAAGGAAAAAATCTCACTTGTGTCTGTTTGGAGGGCTATAGTATTTGTGCTATTAATTTAGATTTTCAGGCTGGTTTGAAATGTTTGAGAGAGATGGAATGAAAAATATATTTTGAACTTATATAAGAGCAGATGGATCCAGAAAGGTTATGATTTGATTTGTAATTCAAAGAATTATATACTTATCAGAAACCTAAATGTTAATAATCATTTCCTGCCTTCCATCCTTCAACTTCCTCCACAAAAATCTGAGATGTTGTCTTGTATTTTCTACGAACTTTCCTACCTTGCATCTGTATGACTACACAGTACTTTAGAAATAAGCTTTTAGAATAGTCAATATCCCTTTTTCTCTGTTAAGCAAAATGGACATAAAGTTGTTTGCAATTTGCATTTATAGCATATTCTATTTCTTGTTAAACAGAATAAGTATAAGTTTACACTTACTATTAACTTCTCCTAATGATTATAGAACTAGAATTGCCTTGTTCAATATAATTATATTTGTTTATTGTTCAGGAAATTGATCCCTTTGTATCTGTTTTTAATAGACATATTAGCCATTATTTTCTTTAGACTCCTTTGCCAACATTATTGAAACTCTCCTCCATTTTTTATTCCTGTTTCCTAGCTGACAATGACCAAAATTCACATATACCTCACTGCAATCTTATATTTGGGAAACTGACATTTAATGTTTATATTTAACCCCATAATTGTTTTTCATGTTGACTTCTAAATGACCAATAGTAAAGGCTTTCCCTAAGAGTCAGGGGCAAAATAAGAAAAAACAGTATTATTGTTACTATTTAACACAACTCTATACATTCTAGTAAATGGAACAATAAAAAATTAAATGACAGGCATAATTTTAGGAAGAAGCAAGGCTTTTATATACCATAAAAATCTAATGGAAGGATAAAAATTCTCAGACCAACAGAATAGAATTGAAAGCATAAAAACAAGATTTTGGATGTAGACAGTAAATTGGGACAAAGAAGTCAAAAACATTACATGGAGAAAGCAATCTCTTCAATCTACATTGAATATAATTAGAAAATAACTTGACAGTCGCATGCAAAAGACTAAAATTAGATCACTATTGCACATCAAGCATAATAGTTAACTCAAAATTTAATATAAATTTATATGTTAAGACTCAAATCTTCATAATACATGAAAGATAACGGGCCAAGTACTACATGATATCAACTTCAATGGTGTCCTTGCTGGTTCAACGACATTGCCAAGCCAGAAAAACAAGCAAAAAGTACCAAATGCCATTAAATCAGACGAAAAAGTTTTTTCATCTCTAAGGAAACTATCATTAAAATAAAGAAACATTCAACTGAATGAAAGAAAGTAGTTAACATATAAACATTTGACAAAGAACTAATACCCAAGATATATAAAGCTCTCATGGAACAGAAGGACAGACTACTTCATTAAAAAGTGATTCAATGTTAATATATACCTAAAATACTATTGTGAAAGATATGTAAGCCAATATGGTCAAAATAAAAATTATATATAGTGAAAAACAAAACAGTGGGAACAAGAGCAGACCAGGCAATTCTAAGAAAGAAGTGGCCAGTGGGCACATGAAAAAGTATTTATGTCACATACTACTAGATAAATAAAAATCAAAGCATACTGAGAGCTCACCTTGCACCTCTGAGAATGTTTATATCAAAAAAGTTCAGAAATAAGTGCTGGAGAAAATGTGGAAAAGAAGGAATCTTTATGGACTGTTAGCAGGAATGTAAAACATATCCAGTGCTTGCAGAAACTTTGAAATGTACCCAAAAAATTAAAATAGAATTACAAGATGATACCAAAATTACAAACCTAGGAATCTATCCAGAGAACATAAAAACACTAACACATTGACATCAGCAACACAATTGTGCTAATTAAGCCATCTTTGAATGTGAGTCACTGGTGGTAAATACAGATAGATACCTGCTAACGTGAAAAGGTTTATATACTCACCTGTGGACACTGAGCAGCACTAGACACACAGGTGAGTGGAAAAATAAGTGAAAAATAAATATACAGTAGAATGATACTCAGCTATAAAAGGAAATAATAACTTTTGATGTAACTACATGAGTATCATGGTAAGAAAACTGTCAGAAGAACAAAGACAAATTCTAGATGATCTAACTCCATCAAGGTATGTGGTATAGAATGCTGTTAGGGAAATAACTACACTAACAACTAGCATGCCAATGTTGAAGAATAAGAGAAGTAGCATACCTGTCACAAATATAAGCATGGGTGGGGGAGGAGGGGGTATTGGTGGTGGGAATGTTGCACTGGTAAAGGGGGTGTTCTGTTTATGACTGAAACCCAACTACAATTATGCTTGTAATCATGGTTCTTAGATAAAGATTTGTTTTAAAAAAAATCAAATTCAGAATACAGTGGCCAGTGATAAAAAAATTTTAGGTTAGGAGAGCAGAACTCAAGATACCTTCTCGGGACCAGAGAAGGTGCTGGGATGGTCTGGGCACCTTCAGGGGGTGATATAACAAGGTACCTCTAAAATCTACAAGCATTTATGCTTTTTTAAACCAATACTGTATCAATAAAATAAAAAAGGAAAAATTCAGTACCCACACCATGGTACAGGTTAGGCCAGCAATAAGAAAATATGAATCTATGACTGTGAAAGATATATAATCCACTTTGGTCAAAATAAAAATTATTATTATAAAAATGAAAGAAAACAGTAATCTTAAGTATAATCATGTAAACGAAAGTTACTGGATTTAAAATATTTTTATGTATGCAAGATGTATGTGTCTGTGTGTGTGCAAGAAAAGATGTTACAAAAGAAAGAATAAAAAATTAGTTTGTATGACAGAGATAGCTCAACAAGCTGAATGTGCTTAAAGCAGACTGGTTGGTGAGGGTAATGAGATTAAGTCTCTGGCACATCATGGTTCCCCAAACACTGCTGGGACTAAAGTCCAAGGAGTGTTAAGAATATCATTCAAGTACCACTGGTTATGGTCCCCCAAAATGGTAAACTTTCAAGGTTAAAGATAGTATAGGGCTTATGACACAAGCCTTGCATGCAGCTGACTGGTTCAAACTCCAACATCAAAGAGTTCCATATGCACTGGCTGGTGTGGCCCTGGGTCTCCTGAACATTACCAGGGTAGCCCAAGAAATTCATGGCAACTATAAATCTGAACTATAAATCTGTTGGTCAAGAAACACTACGCAGGTCTCTCAGACTTTCTACCTATTGTTGGGAATATTGCTTCTCTCTCCTAAAAGTGGATGTCCACCCAGAAAAGTCACAGAAATTGCCCTACCAATAAAAGTAGTATTTAGAAAAATGAGAAGAAATGTCAGAAAAATATTTATCAAATAGTGCATCAAATGGAAGGTTCTGGGAAAAGCAGATGAGGGTAGAAAAGACTTACCATAAGGAGTGATTTATTTTCATTATAAAATTTTAGTGCTTTTGCTATTGATTTATTTGACTACATATTTCTTGGATAAAATAAATCACTGTTGCCTATAAAATGAAGTCACATGCATTTTCTTAAAAGAATACAATACGTTCATAGGTACAGCATGAAAAAACTTAATATATGATTAAGAAAAAATATTCATGTTGTGGATTTAGATTTGTTCAACATAAGCAAGATGATGTGTCTTTGTGGCTTATAAATTTAACTCTGTATATTTTACTATTACCATTTATAATTTTATAAAAAAGGAATTTCTTAATTCAAATATTCATGAATTAATGAAGCAACATACACACACAAAATAAACCAAATCTCTTATATTTCACTTATGTCTATGAGGGCATATTTTGTGAAAAGTTCCCATTCATAATGGTAAGAAATAGTACAATACTAGCAATAAGATAAATAGAAGTATACATGAGTTTTTACCATTTTATAGAAAACTACAAAGGTCAGCTATGTTCCTGGGTGGAAAATTCCATATTGTAAACCCATAAACTCACCTAAAATAAATTTGTAGATTCAACGTAGGCTACAACAAAACTCCAAATAAAATTTTCTGTGAAACCATCCATTTGATTCTAAAACCTATCTGGAAGAGAAAACGTGCAGGGAGAACTAAGAAATTTCTGAAATTGAAAAAGGAAAATGGGGAAAAAAATCTTGCCTTTTTGTTTGTTTGTTTTTGGGCAAAACCTGGCAGCTCAGGGGTTACTCCTAGCTCTGTACTCAGAAATCGCTCCTGGCAGACTCAGGGGACCATAAGGGATGCTAGGATTCTAACCACTATCTGTGGTGCATTGGCTACACACAAGGCAAATTCCCTACCGCTGTGCAGCACCAAGTACTTGCTTTTCTAAGAATGATATGAACACTAAATTTCCAGTAACTGTTAAAATGTGATATGAACTAACATGTGGCATTAGAACAGGAATTTTTAAAAGACAAAACAAATGAGACCAGAGAGCTAGTACAAAGGTAGGATATCTGTTTTGCACACATGTGGCACAGGCTCATTCCCTAGCATCATCTGTTGTTTCTCTGAGCACTGCTAGGAGCGATCATTAAGCACAGAGGCAGGAGTAGGCCTTGACCACTGCTGGTTATATCCTCGAATCCAAAAACCTTTTTTTTAAAGGAAAAACTCAAAAAAATAAACCCTTAATTTGAAGGCCATATGAAAAATGCTGATTTTTCTGATTATAGAAGTGAACTATTATTGTAAATTTGTAATAAAAAAATGTGTGTGAGAGAGAGTGAAAGTGTGTGTTTGTGTGTGTGTGAGAGAGAGGGAGAGAAAGAGAGAGAGAGAGAGAGAGAGAAAGAGAGAGACAGTAGCATTCAAGGCTTACTCCTGGCTTTGTACTCAGGATTCACTCCTGGAGGTTACTCGGTAGGACTATATAAGGTGCTAGGAATCATATCCAGATTTTGTTCAAGACAAGTACCCTACCTGTTACCAGTCCTAAGATACATATGTATGATACACATATCAGTTCTAAATTGTAGATGGAAAAACTATCCTTTTATATTATTTCTGTGAGCAACTTCTTTCACATATGCTGAGGATAATTTGATAGAAAATTACAGATGAAAAGTGTTTACACACAAGAATAATGTAGTAAAGACTTATGCATTGACAATATATACCTGTTATACCTTATATTAGAAAAGCAGAATATAGTAGAAGGGCTGAAGAGATAAGCATGGAGATAAGACATACAATCAGAAGGACCATGGTTTGAATCCTGGCATTCCATTTGGTCCCCCGAGCCTGCCAGGAGCGATTCTGAGTGTAGAGCCAGGAGTAATCCTGAGCGTTGCCGGATGTGACCCAAAAAACAAACTTAAGAAAAAAAGTATATAGTATAGAATAGAACAAATTATCAACAAGCTGTAGGTAAATATATATATATATATATATATATATATATATAATGAATGGGTAGACAAGTCCCTCTACATATATTAATAGGAAAAATAGCATGAATTGCTGACATATTTAAGAAATCGCTTTTGTAAAGGAGAATAAGAATGAGGTAGGATAAAAATATAAATTATAATTTTTCTTCATATTCTAGGATATCCTTGAGAATTTTGCTCAGGAGGTCATTTTTGTATTGATTTGATTTTACTTTTTTGTTGTTTTAGTCATACCTAAGTTGCTCAGCACAAATCATACTGGCTCTGTATTCTGCACTCGTGGCAGTGCTTGCGGACCATATGGGGGTCTCAGGGATTAAACCTGGGTCACGTGCAAGGAAGTGTCTTGCTTGCTGTATTCTTTCAGTGGCCCTGCATCCATTTTAAATAGACATTTTTTTTCTTACAGGATAATATTTAAAATGTTGCAACAACCTGAACAAAGAATAAAAATTTATGGCAAACTATGTTTTATTATCATTTTATATGTAAGTTAAGGATTTGCTTTAGGGTCCCATGGATAGATTCTTGAACATATTTAGATAATAAATTTAAATAAACAATTTGGATACTATAACTAATTATGTTTAATTAAATTCAAATCTAAATCATTTAAATAATTAATTAAATGATACATTTAAATAATAATCAAATATTTAAATGATTTATTGCATACAACTTTACATGAGGCTATGGATTCAACCCCTGTCTTTGCTACACATGCTTAAAGGGATCTCATCCCTGATTCCTGGCACCACAATGAAATGTACAATATCTGGTGTATTATGATCAGAAATATGTGAACACCACAACCAAAGGAGCAACCACCAGCCTTCAGAACAACAAGGGGAAAGGGAGGGAGGAAAAAAACCAACTCTTAAATGTCAACTGGACCTTCTGGAAGAAAAATAAGTACAGGATTCAAAACTAAATGTTTTAATTTTCAGGCATTTGGAGGGAGTGTTATTTGAGGGCACATCTAGTAGTATTCAAGGATTACTCCTGTCTGTGCTCAGGATCATTCACAGGTTGGGCATGCTACATGCAAGGTTGTCTTAATACCGGAACTATGTTTCTGGACCTAAATGTCAATTTGATAAACATTTTTTAAATTGTCTCTATTTTCCTGCGATATTGGAAACTTTTAATAGGGAAATAAGAACAAGGGGAAAGGAGAGAGGGGGAAATAACCTGTGAGAAACTTCAAAATATATGCAAAAAAAAAAAAAAACCCAAAAAAACCAGTTGTATTCTAATTGCTAGTCACCTCACCCAACCAAATAGAGCAGAAAATAGCAGACTGGAAGTTAACACCCTTTGGTAGTTATAATAAATTCAGGCAGAAATTTGAATTAATATAAGTCCCAATACATGAAAAGTGCAGACAGCCTTCCTTGCAGGCAACACAAATGCAGCAGACAGGACAAAACCAAACGGCTCTTTTGGAGCTTGTCATAAATTTGTTCCAGACCAAGCTTTGCCATTAAGACTTTCACATTATTATATGCCAGTACTTTTTTTGTCATGCTGCAAATCGCCATACAAATCGTTGATGTGATTTTTACCAATTTCTGCAAATTACTTTTTAATGCCTTTCTTTCTTTCTCTAATCAACACCTCACCATAAAATAAACAAATGTTTGAATTCAATTTAAACAACAACAATAAACCCTTACCTAGTGCTGAATACAAGCAAAACTGAACAATAAATTGTGGGGGTGGGAAGACAAAAGATGAGTAAGATATAGGCTTGACTCTAAAAACTCGAATAATGTAACAGAGAACAAATTTTTAAGCAACCACTCTAATTCAAGGATCCACTCTTAGAAGGCTTTAATAATAGTCTAGTTCACAGGGAGGAGTCCAGTTTCTAGCCAGATGAGTTAGAGAAGACTTCATGTTAACAGGATTGGGAATAAATGGGAGAGAGGGTTGTTCTAAGGAAGATGCGCAAGGGAAACAAAGGTTGAGAGTTGAGTATTGCCAGCAAATTGGTGGTGAAGCTTGATAAATATGAATGGGCCAAGAAAAAGGGAGGTTTCTCTAATAGGGATTGAATCTAAAAAAGAAAACTGGTACCCAAAATAATCAAACCCATCCCAGTAAAGGCCACCACATATAATGAAGGATCCTCTGGGGTCAAGTGGGGAGTTGTTTGTTTTCCTAGCCAGGGAATAATTTCATGTCTTTGTGAGATATATAATATAAACACTTTTCCATATGTCTCTGCACTTTCTAACTTGGTTTTTATTTTAATCAGCAAAAAAAGATTAGTTCCATATTACACCATTTATGATTTGACCACCAAAAAAAAAGGACAAAAAAATAAAGGAAAGTAATGCCTACTTTTGACACGGTGGGAGAGTAGGGCTTGCTGGAGAGGACAAGAAGATGGCTACAGTCTTCATCCACTTCCAAGAGCAGATCTGAACCCAAAAAAGCAAGAGGCTACAGATAGGGTCTTTGACAGACACAGAAAAAATAAATGCATTAAAAAGATCTGCTAAGTACAGTCTGAAGGAAGGCAATCAGGGACTCACTAGAAAATAATATCGCTTAAAGCTTTTGTCTCCAGCAACCTCCAACATTAACACTCTGACAACCCTGTGTGCTGGAAACCAGGAGAATTCTTGTTTCTTTTTGTCATGAAAGAAATAATAAGTTTACACTGAGCAATTTGATATTTCTAAAAACAGGAGAAGCTGGCCATCCTTTCATAGCCATTGCTGAAATAAGAGGATTACATGACACAGAAGACTGAAACCACTGCTGAGGGAATCTCTAATATTTCCATGCAAGGGATGCAGAGAGCATAGCAAAAGAAGGCTCAAATCCAGACATCTTCTTTGCTGGAAGGTGGTATTGCATCAAGGATTATCATGACAAAAAGAAAAAAAAATGTCAGTTGACACTTCCAAGACCCAGCTGTAGAAATGGTTTTTGTGGCTGGTTAGTGGGTAGATTCCAAAACCCAGTAGGAGATCAACCTCTAATTACAGCAGCTTGGAATTCTGACCATGAAGTTGATTGGTGAAAGGGACACAGTAGGAATTCTGCAAGTGTTTGTCAGCAACCTGATTGTCTCTGATCTGATGCCCTTTTTTCCCCCCCAAATGATGTTTTATTTTTCTTTTCTCTAATTACAAAGTTGCTTCATTGTCAGTGGCAAGTTTTTAGAGGTATACAAAAATAAGCATACCACGCAAACTATAGCAATTGTTCATCTTGAGTTTTCTTACATTTTAGTTTTCTATGTTATTCTGACACTTTGAAAAATGTGAATTTATAGCAACATTATCAGTCTTTATCTGACTTAGGTCTAAAAAAAAGAGGAAGAGATCCATCCAGGCAAAAATGAAAAAAAAATCAGCATCCTGGCAGATCATATGAGCCATGTTAAATTATGTTTGTACATTTAGTTGTTTAATGTTTTCTCTGAATGCAATAAAACAATGCAGTTAGAAATACAATAAAGACATTCTCTTAAAAGGAGATATTCATTACCAGTACCATGTTCAATACTAACAGTGCAAATGCCCATTCTAGTTAAACAAGGTTGAATGATTTTTCTCTTTGCTACTCTACAACCTGGGGACACGATAAAGAAATTACTAGTCAAGGAAATGTTATAAAAGGTTATAGTAGGCCATGCACAGAGAACAAAGGGGAGGGAGAAGCAACAATATTCAAAGCACTAATGAAAAGCAACCCAATTTAATTCCTCTAGCAGATGTTGGCATGGTGCTATTTGCTTTACTTTCGCAGGATTTAGGAATTTTATTCTAATTGCTAGAAGTGACCAAAATTCTAGAATCTAGATGATATGCATATCAAACACATATTCAATTTTCAATTAATTCTGTAAAGATTCTACTCAGTCATGAGAGATTAGAATGAAATGTCAATAAAATTTACATATGGTATTTAATGTTTCTGGATTTGTGCTTTTATTTATTTTTAATTTATGTATATCCTATTTGGTAAACAATGGCATACATTTGCACATAAAATTAAGACTTTCCATAAACATAACATTGTTATATTTATTTGAGAAACATTTTAATGTACAATATTCATATTTTTCTATGAAAGGATACTGGCAAAGCACATTTTCAGACATTAGTGAAAGAAACTGATCAGATGAAGGAAATCTTTTTGCAGATTACTGGGGCCCCAAAAGTATCAGGACAAGTTTGACCCACTCAGAAGATGGCTTATAGTATATTTATCTCTGCTGGCCTCCTGGAGTTATAATGATTACTGTCAGCAGGGATGCCCTTTCCTCTGACAGAGCTGACACTGCTGAGTACAAATTAAAGCAAAATCAGATTTTCAGTGTCTGAAAGTGTGGCAGAAATGGGGGATGGGGATTCTCTTTCCTTCCACATCTATCTTCTTACTGTGCTGAAACTCAGAACCAGAACAATTCAACTTAGATAATGCATGTTAAAAAATGGATGTTTTTATTGTGTGAAGCAAAGGGAGACAATCACTGCTGAGAAATTCCCTTGTTCCCTGTCTTCACTAACCATTAAAAAATAAAAAGAAAGATCAACTCTAGTTCCTCCTTACCTTGTTTGTTTGCATAGTTAAATCAACTTGAACTAAAAAGAAAAGAAAGAAAAGAAAAATGAAAGTTGTGTTGTTACAAATTTCCAAAAGACAAAATGCAAATGTCTTAAAAACACTAATAAACCCTACCCTGTGTGTGAAAAATTTAGAGAATTGAATGACAAAAACGACCATAGGCTTCTTTAACACTGGAACTTCTCATATTAAGCTTTCAAAATTTCATTGCAATTGAAACAAGGAAAAAATTTAAATTGCTGATAACAAGCTTAATATAAATGCCATACTATTTTTAATTCCCATCTTCATGTTCTTCTCTGACTTCACAGTAATTGGCACTAAAAATGAAAGTCAACCCCTATTCTGATGGGAACCTTAATCATATAGGGATATGCTAATGTGGTAATGGCATATTATCTGATGTCGCATTTACAAACTAGCCTATAAGACAGTCACTAGTATACTGTGAAATATTAATAATTAAAATGAATCACACTTGTCAAAATAAATACATCTGTCTATTCTAGTATCCTTGCTTCTTTACTTGCACTTGCATTTTGAAATGGCAGGTGTCAAAGTGGATGTGTTTGTTGCCATACATGTACCCAATTATACACAGTTTAAAAAGGACCTGACAGCAGATTAAAATGCAAAAGAATTATGCAGCAAGAGGAGAAAAATCTCTAGAAGTATTGTTCCAAGGCAATCAAAGACAATTCAAGCATCCCAAACTGGCACTAATTCATTAGTGATATTGAGCCCAAGTTCTTGCACCCTGGACTTTTTTACACTCGTCAGGGAGTAAAGGGTCCCACTACACCACTGGGCATTCATCAACAAGATTCTGGAGATCGATAAGCTGACATGGATTTCATTATACTAATTCACTGCATAATTCAATGATGAGGTTCCTCATTCCATAGTTAACACCAAATCCTTCACTAATTCAAACAATTTCTGTACAGATCAAAATACATATTAGTCATTTCCTTCTAAAATGTCATGTTTTCATTCATTTTCATTTTTAAAATAAATCAGAGAGCCATTTTGGTAGTCTAGAATGAGGCCTTTAATTGCCAAGTAGACTAGAATGTCCCCAAGGTTGGTCTGGATCATCCATCTCTGAGAGAAGTTATGTTATAACCTCATTTGTTTTCTACTTGCAAAATTTGATAAATTACAAATGGGATGAACTTGAGCTGTTTAATTGAGAAAGGTGAATAAGTCCATAAAATACTATTCTTGTTTCATCTTTCACTTAATTCAAATCGTTACAGCAAAGAAACACAGTTCCCAGTAAGCAAAATTCAGTCTGTTAATCCCATTCTCTTCCTTTTACTGTGTGTTTCTTTCAATGCTTTTTAAGAATAGCAAATATAAAAGAGAGAAAGGAAGAAACAATAGAACAAAGATCATTCATGGACTACAAAAGTGAATGAATCATAAACTTAAACTGGTTATATATTATATCTTTAAGGAGCCCAAGCCTGGTCTTTCTTTTTTTTGGGGGGAGGGGGGATCACACCCACCAGTGCTCAGGGATTACTCCTGGATCTATGCTCAGAAATGCCCCTGGCAGGCCCGGGGGACCATATGGGATGCCCGGATTCAAACCACTGTCCTTCTGCATGCTGTCTCTCTGGCCCCAAGCCTGGTCTTTCTAACAAATGATTACTCTCAGCATTTCTCCTGTAGGAAGCCCCTTTCTTATGTGTTGGGTTGAATTTTGAGAGTGTCTAATAATTTTACAACCAGTAGTTTCTTGTAAAGTCATATAATGCTCTCACACTTCTTAGATATTTATAAGAATAATTAGAGAAGGCTTTGTCTTTAAAAAATATTTTCTACCATGTGTTACCCAATTTTAATCTATGATGATAAGAGTACATTTTTATGGATTTACTCTTCCCAACTGAAATGCATATTTTTCATATATCTAATCTTATTTTTCTCAACAAAAAATCTGACTATTAGCTTTCACATATAAGTATTTTTAAGGGGAACTTAACTGGATTTTGAGATTTCAATTTTCTACCCCATGGTTGGTTTTTTTCCCTCAGGAAAAAACATTTCAACAGGATCATCAAATTTAGCCCTCAAAGGAAATATAAATGCATATACCAATCTATTGACATCCAGCACTGGGGAACCAATATGGAAACAGATCACCCATAGTCTATGGATAGTGACATGGTGCTCTTTGAGCATCTTAGCAGATAGGAATAATGATCTTGAGGAAATAAGTTTTAAAGCACAGTTTCAAAGAAGTCCTAACCTGACTTCTTAATTCCTAAGAAACTGGTCATGAAATCAAAGGGACAAGAAAGAGTCTAAACCCAGTGAATGAGTTTAAATCCAATACCAACTCCACATGATGGGGAAGCACAATGGCTAGAGGACAAAGGTCTGAAAAAAAGGACTACAAACTACAAGCCACTCTGCATCTTATTGTTCAGAGCATGCCGAATTTCTATTTTAACACAATTTTAGCATAATCCTATCTGACAAGTACAAGTGGCAGTTGGAGTATTGTGAGATATTAATGGACTAATAGGTATGTATATGAAGAGCTTGGGGACAAAATAATTTATATGTTCACACAGATATGGTTCTAATTCTTGTCTTAGCATCCTTCTCAGAAAAGAGCTGGGCATTTCAGCATATGATGAGGACGAGTTGACTTCTAATTCATGGCTTCAAGATCCATCAGCCCTTCAGCAACCTCAATGTTTCCTGTCAATGTTGTTAATGGCAAATCTAAGCATGTGAGTGTCTTCACTCAAGGTAGCCCTAATAGCATCATGATTGCCAAGTGATTGAGGACAATCACAGGGAGAAGACAGAAATGGCCTATTAGAATTTTGTGGCCATCTTCACTCTCTCCCTATGGAATTACTTTATTTTCACATGCACCACGGGGCAGTGACCTATAGAAAATTTACCATGACTTTTCCCAGATCTATTTTTAGTTACTACAAATTATGAAAAATCCAACAGCAAGGGGAGCAAAGGGATGTACAAACAAATGCTATGAGCTAGATAAGTCTGAATCAATGCAGTTTTTTTATGTATAGTCTAGTTGCTACCTTCCTTATTTTTGTTTAATAGAAGCATTTGAACAAGAATTCCTAAGCAACCCTTTGTATTTGTTTTCTCTTAATTACATGATCTTTTGGTCAACATTGATCCAGATCATCATTAATATACTTTACTGATATAAAACAGTTAAGAAATTCATTAAGTATAAAAGATAACAAAAAATACAATTTCCCAAACTCCCAGCAATAATGGGTATTTTTAATGTCTTGAGAACATGACCTGTTTCCCAATCATATTTGATTAGGAAACTCATCTCCCCAAAGAATACCGATTAAGCTCACAACACTCCAACTGTCACCTGCCAATTTCAAAGCTGGGGTGGAACACAGTGGTTTAAAGACTGTTACAGAGTCAACATCTTTGGTGGCTTTCTATATGAAAGTTTGCCCATGAAAAAGGTATCTCTTAAATGTGTTATTTTACTCTGTATTAAATGCCATTAATCTCATAGTCGGTCTCTTTTAGCACAAGATTCTGGAGCAATTACCACTCGTTATCAGACTCAATTATGTCTCTGTGACTGTTTCTTCCTCTCTCAATGAGCACAGTGATTAAATTAGCTGATCCACATGAAGATTTAGAACAGAGTGTACAAAAATCTTGCAATAAGTGTTATTTATTAGTATCATCATTACATATCTAAGATTGAGATCCATCCTCACAAATAAACCCATTCGTTATTCACTTGAGTGAATCATTAGTCACTCTTTCTTTGGCTTTTTGTCACTTTCCTCTCCTCTCGCCTCCCCACCCTTTCCTTTCCATTCCATGTCTTTCTGCCTGTTCTCCTCTTTTTCCTTTAATGCTTTTCCCTTCCTGTTTTATTGTTGTTGTTGTTGTTGTCGATCGTCATCTTTTGGGCTAACAAGCATGCTCAGGGATTATTCCTGGCTCTGCATTTATACCCTCCTGACAGTATTTGGGAGAACATAATGGGATGAGGGTGATGATGATTTAACGCCAGTCAGCTGTATGCAAAACAAGTGCCTTACTTATCCTGCCTATTACCTCTCTGTCCCCAGTCCATTTCTTTTCATTGCATGAACTCTGTAAAAAAAAAATATTCACCTACATTTTAACCTGAAAATGGAAAATAAAACCCTCTTATTGGGAAATAAAAATCTTGTCTTTTTACTTAGTTCCCCAATCCTATCTTAATTAGGATATTTTTTAAGGGCATAAGTAGGTATAACATGGTCCTAAATCCATAAGTAACCATTATTTTAACTTATGCTATGTTTTTCCTACATTGTGAGATGCATGTTGTCTATTATTTAATAGCTAAATCAACAATTACCTGGCACTTAAGATACTCTCACATTTCACTGTAATCTTGGACTGTACTTCATGCACAGTCTAGTATCCCTCTGAAGCTCACAAAATGAGTAATGAAATGATAGTATTAGCAAATAATCTTATAAGTATCCTCTGCCACTCAATCATAGTGAAACAGATTCAAACTGTACTGCTTCACAGTGTGGAATTAGGATGCCTGGGAGGGTCTCTAGAGAGACCTCTTGAATGACCATAGAGACAATAGGATGAGCTTTTCTAAAAGTGTCATATAGTACCTTTGGACAAAATGACAAAGGCCATCTTTGAAAATAGAAGCTCTTTTTGATACGCATAAGAATAAAGTTCTCCCTATTTTTAAAGAACCTTAATTTAAAAATAATTTCAATACTTAAGAATATGCAACAATAAATATCAAAGAATGCCTATCTACCCATTGAACTACATTACCCTAATTTTAGCATTTTACCTTATTTACTTAATCACTATCTACCCATTGAACTACATTACCCTAATTTTAGCATTTTACCTTATTTACTTAATCACTGACTCTTCCTAATTATCATTATTTTTCTTGATCATGTTGAAGGTAGGCTTGATATGCTTTTATCCTTAAATAGTTACATATCATTGTCATCTAATAAAAGGAAAATTCACTCACACACCCACAGTCATCAATTTTAGTAAGTTTTACATTAAAACTGTTCTCAAATCTATAGTTAGTATGCCAAATGTTTTAACTAAAAGCAAATATGTCTTTTATTCCATTTTCCCTAGTACAGTTTCTAGTCTAAGATCAATATTTTCTCTACTTATCTAGAGAACTCATTTATATATTTATGTAAATTAAAATTTTATTGATTTTTATTGGTTCACATTACTAAATTTTTAGTATAGTGCTTAAGCTTCACTGCTCCAGCACCAAAATTCTTTTCATAAGATGAACCCTCTCCAATTTCTTTTTATTCCCTTTCCCATCTTCTAGTAATCATATGTGTCACAGTCTAAAGATTATTTTTATCATGATTTATTGGTTTCTTTGCTTTAGGTATCCATATTCCACATAAAAAACACCTATTGTATGATTCAATTTTGTTTAACATAATCACAAGTATGTTAAATCGAGGTTTCTATAAAGTCAAATGCTCATCTTTTTAAACGACTGATAATAATATTGCCATTAATAACTACTTTATCTAGTTTTTTGTTCTTCTTTCCACCCTCTCTTCTTTCTTGCTTTAGTATGGCAGAAATTATTATGAGTAGCAATTAATTTATTTTAATTTTGTCTTATTGATTAATTCTAATTTTTTGAACTATATACATTAACATGTTTTCTAAAGTTGAAATATATATATAAAGCTAACTCAGTATATAAAGTACATATACTTTATATAGATATATTTATATTTATATATCTATATAAAGTATATAAAGGTATACTTTTCATTTCCTTCCATATCTATATCTTTCTTCTTAATTTTATTTTTACTCTTTATAAACAACTTCATTATTTTCCGAGTTTCTTCTTCCTATGTATTATTTTTAATTTTTAAAAATTAAATCACTATGGGGACCGGACAGTGGCGCTGGAGGTAAGGTGCCTGCGCTAACCTAGGACTGACCTTGGTTCAATCCCCTGGTTCCCCATATGGTCCCCCGTGCCTGCCAGGAGCGACTTCTGTGCGAATAGTCAGGAGTAACCCCTGAGCGTCACTGGGTGTGGCCCAAAAACTAAAAATTAAATCACTTTGAGATACAGAGTTAAATTGTTGTTGACAAGGGACTGGAGCAATTGAACAGTGATAGGATGTTGGCCTTGCACATGGCCGACCTTGGATGGACTCACATTTGATTCCTGGCATACATTATGGACCCCAGAGCCCACCAGAAGTAATTTCTGGTCACTGGATGTGACTCAAACAACAACAGCAAAAAAAAAAGTTGTTGAAAGGTCAGAGTGATAGCACAGTAGATAGGGCTTTTGACTTGCATGTGGCCAACCAGTGTTCAATCCCCAGTATCCCATACGATCCCACAAGCTTGTCAGGCGTGATTCCTGAGCACAGAGCCAAAAGTAACCCCCTGAGCACAGTAGATGTGTCCCCAAACCCCCAAATAAAATAAAATAAAGTCATTGATGAGTTTCAGTAATACAATGTTCCAACACCCATCTCTTCACCAGTGCTCATTGCCCACCACCATTTCCTGTTCCTTCACCTTGATCCCCCTCCCCCAGATTGCCTCTCTGCCTCTATGGCAAACACCTCTCTCTCTCTCTCTCTCTCTCTCTCTCTCTCTCTCTCTCTCTCTCTCTCTCTACCTATCTATCTATCTCTCAATCATTCTCTCTAATCACTCTCTAAATCATTTTTTCTCACTCTCTCTAATCACTCTCTTGCTTTCACTCTTTTCCTCTCTCTCATTCTCTCTCACTCTCTTTCACTCACTTCTCTGCCTCCCTCTTTCTCTTTATTTTTTTTAGGCACTGTGGTTTGTAACACTAACTGAAGGGGTTTTATGCAAATCACTTTACTTCCTTTCAGTTTTCAGTTCTTGTCAGAGTGATCATTTTCAACTATTATTGTCATAGTGGTCTCCCATCGACTTTAAATGCACTCTTCCATCATTTCTCTTGCTTTTGGGTAGTAGATTTATGCTACGGTGTTTTTTTTTTTATATACCACAGATGAGTGTGATCATTATATTTCTTCTTCCTATGAATTTCTTAATAAAGATAAGTAGGTAGCATGTACACATTCTAATTTTTCTATATATATATATATATATATATATATATATATATATATATATATAAATAAATACAAATCTTTTTTGCATAAAGCTTTTTCCAATAAGTATAAGTCCTGGCAATAACTCAAATATTAAGGTCTTTCTCATAACTTTTATAATTGTATAATAATATAGTGATATGGGTAGACATATACACATATTTATATATACATATAGTTAATGCAACTATATTTTCTTGCATACTTAGATATAATACTAAAATTACAAATATGTTATGAAAATTTTAAGACATATTTTGTGCCATTGGAAGTTTATCTTCTTTTTTTTTTTAATGGTTTTTGGGTCACACCTGGCAGTGCTCAGGAGTTACTCCTGGCTCCATGCTCAGAAATTGCTCCTGGCAGGCACGAGGGACCATATGGGGCACCGGGATTCGAACCGATGACCTTTCGCATGAAAGGCAAACGCCTTACCTCCATGCTATCTCCCGGGCCCCGGAAGTTTATCTTTTAGATAAATTATTAGATGTGGGGTTGCTGAATTGAAAAGATTAAATCATTCAATATTACCAAATACAGAGCCAGAGAGATAGTAGAATGGTAAAGGCACTTGCCTTGTATGCAGCTGATCTATATTCCTTTCCTAGCACCACATGTAATCTGAGCTGTGCCAGGAGTGATCCCTGATTATTGCTGGCCAGGCATGATTGCACCTCCCCTTGCCCCATAAGAAAGTTACCTAATCATCCTTTTTAAAAATTGAACCCTTTTATGTCTTATTGGCAAAAGAATATATCAAACTTTGAAGTTTTCCAGTATTATAGAAGAAAAATTGTGTCAGTATTCTTTCAACTGGTATTTATCTTAATACAAAAGAAATATAAATGCTTTCGAAATGTTCTTTTATTAACTAGTTCCTTATCTAAATAATTTTGTTCATTTCTACTTAATTGTTAAAAGATGAATATTGATTATTATTGATAATTATCCCATCTATATATGATCATGTTAAAAACACTTTTTTTGTGTGTTTCTGGGCCATCCCTGGTGATGCCCAGAGGTTACTCCTGCCTATGCTCTCAGAAATTGCTCCTGACTTGGGGGACCATATGGAACGCTGGGCGATCGAACTGAGGTCCTTCCTAGGTTAGTACATGCAAGGCAGACGTCCTACCGCTGTGCCACTGCTCTGGCCCCTTATTCATAGCAATCCTACTTTGAGAAATGAAAAGATATTATAAGAACTAGGCCAAAGTGGATAAATATGCTTATTCTTTCAGAAGAGAAAACATAGAAATAAAATTGAATTTTCCAGTATGAAAACAAGTTGTACACATGACACCCAGATGGGTGAAGTGACTTGTCTTGGTACTTAGTATTAGTATAAACAATTCTTATCAGGCAAGTTGCAGAATTTTATGTTCTCCACATACACCAGAGAACCTTCATCTCTTTGAAAAAAAATTTTTTTTGGTTTTTTGGGCCACACCTGGTGGTGCTTAGAGGTTACTCCTGGCTATCTGCTCAGAATTAGCTCTTGGCAGGCACAGGGGACCATATGGGACTCCGGGATTCGAACCAACCACCTTAGGTCCTGATTTGGCTGCTTTTAAGGAAAATACCACTGTGCTATCTCTCCAGCCCCTCTTTGAAAAATTTTAGTCAAAAAAAAATCTGTGTTTCAAATCTATTCTGTTACTTTACTTTTACTCTTCTTTTCATGGGTCTTTTATATGAGAAATAAGACATCCAAGTCCATCATCTCTATTTGATAAGGACAAGGAGAAGATAAGGAAGATGAATTTCAGTACCTGATGTACCATTGCCAAGGTCTTCCTATAATAATGACCTATAAGTATGGGTTGAATGGACCTTTATGGTCTGATCTCTTGCACTTTTCATCCTTGTCAACCTAAAGGCACTTGCCAGGTAACCACTGACAATATCTAGGTTCATCAAAATGATTCTACTAGCTCAGATTGGAAGCTAAATGGCAAATCAGAAAGAAAGACTGATAATATGATGGGAAAGTAATGAGTACTCAGTCTGCAGTAGGTCTTTGTTTTGGATGATTATCATTTATTTATCTATTTCATATGTTATCCTTATATATAAACCAAAAAACATGTACAGAGATATAAATGTAGAGACAGACAAATCATTTTCTTTGTGAAAAAGGCCGTCTGCACACCTATATTTATTGCAGCACTATTTACAATGGGCAGAATCTGGAAACAACCCAAATGCCCGACAACAGATGAGTGGCTAAAGAAACTGTAGTACATCTGCACAATGGAATATTATGCAGTTGTCAGAAAAATGAAGTCATGAAGTTTTCCTATACATGGATGTATATGGAAACTATTATGTTGAGTAAAATAAGCCAGAGGGAGAGAGACAGACACAGAATAGTTTCACTCATCTATGGGATTTAATAAAAATAAAAATTATTATTGTAATAATACCTAGAGACAGTAGAGATGAGAACTGGAAGGATTGGCTAATGGTATGAAGCACAAAGAATGGTGAGTGCTGTTAGAGAAATGATGGCCCTAACAATTATTATGACAATGATTATGAGTGAGAGAAATAGAATACCTGTCTCAAATACAGGCAGCAGGAAGATGGGGGCACTAATGGTAGGAATGCTGCACTGGTGACGGGGTGTTCTTTGTTTGTTTGTTTGTTTTTGTTTTTTTGGGTCACACCCGGCAGCGCTCAGGGGTTACTCCTGACTCCATGCTCAGAAATTGCTCCTGGCAGGCACGGGGGACCATATGGGGCACCGGGATTAAAACCGATGACCTTTTGCATGAAAGGCAAACGCCTTACCTCCATGCTATCTCCCGGGCCCCAGGGGGGTGTTCTTTTTTATAACTGAAACCCATCTGCAAACATGTTTGTAATTATGGTGCTTAAATATATTATTATGGGGGGGAAAAAAGAAAAAGTAGCCAAAGCAGTTAGTCAGAAAAATCTTCCAGATGTAAGAGCTATTAAAAGTTTTGGATACAAACATCATCACCAAGAACACGATCTGTTGGAGGCCGAGCTTACTGTGTACTCAAAACATTTCTGTCAGAAGAGCAGCAGGAGCAGAAAGTGGAGGCTAATAAGAATGACGAAAACCCACCAAAAGGTAAAGCTAGAATGGAGCAAAAGCAATGCTCTGGGATCGGGTATCATGTTTGGGTCACAAAAACAAATTGTGGAACAGTGAAGAATTGAACATCCTATGAATCATTGAACCTGCAGAGTTCCTTCTGTACTCTCACCTTTTGGGGGGAAAATTCCCCCAAAAGCTTGCTGAGGAAAAATAATTTCTTAGGCTATTTATTTAAAAAAGCAAACTCATACACTTATTGAAACATGTGATGGGCTTATTTCTAAGTGAATGAGGAACAAATATTCTGCTGGTCTCTCCATTTACAAGAAAGAAAAATTATTTTCACCTCACCACCTATAGACTAGAACAACGCCTTCTAGAAAAATAGTGTTCCCTTTCTGTTTTTATTTTTAGCAGTGCAAGACAAAATTCAATTATTTATTTTTAAGGTCCTAAAAGGATTGTTTTGTCATGCAGAGAAAAAAGTCCCATAAGTGAAAGGAATTGGAAATATTTATAAATAAAAGGAAAATGTAAAAAGACTCCTTAGTACCAGTGGATTCTATTGTAACCTGTCTATTAAATTCTTGCAGCACACAATAGCACTTGTAGAACATGATGCTTTGTTAGAGAATAGGAGGAGGAGCCACAAATGCAGCTCCTCTTCTGAACACACATGGGAATAGCCTCAAGCTCACAATGAGTTAATGAAGAACCTGGGATTCTTGATCTCAGAGATGAAGAGCTCACCAATTAACAGGCCCACAGGAAAACACAAAGAAGTTTCATATCAAAACAGACAAAAAGCCTTGTGATTTGCAAATGTCCCAGAACGCATGAAATATCAATGCACGGTGGTGAGGAATAGAAATTGTTAAGTCTCTGACTACTGAAAAGCTCCATTATCCAGATAAATTCATGCTAGGTGAACATTTTCATATAGACAAAGCATTTGAATAATTCCGTGGACTCTGATTTACCAGGTCTTTCTGCCTAATTACAATTCTTTGAACCAAACAACAGTACTTGAAAGATCAATGCCTGGCTGCACAAAGCACATATAAAGCATAATTAAGAAGACTGCTTGATGGAGCAATAGATAACATGCATATGGAGTGTAAAGTCTCCACATGTACATGTAATATTTCTGATGTGTGCAGAAGAGACACAGACTTCCACTATCCTCAATATCTTTGGCTGCCATTTTGTAAACAATAAAATGGAAAGGGAAGTAAAAATAGTAATATCATAACTGTACTTAGATATGTTTTTCTTAGATATTTTACATTTAAATGATCATATCAAGGCAAGTCTCATCAGCACATCATAGGAGTATTTGTTTAGAATATTATTTTGGCTCCCACTTAGGTCCAAACATTTCTAGGAAATAAGTAAATTTTTAATGTGTGAGAATGTGCTCAATTTGTTATTTGTTTTTTTTTTTTCATTTGTTTATCCAGGACAATCAAATAGGAACATTTCCATCTACTCAACAGTCCCATTTATAACTCTCAAGGACGGTGGAAGAGATGGATATATATTTCATTTTATTTGTAAAATTCAAAAATAGGCTTTATCTCAGAGAGGCAAACAAATGGAAGCCACAGAATTGAAGATTTTCAGATCTCTGGGGATACAAGTATAATAAATGTAAGAAATGACAGGACCCAAAAGGTGTCTAAGAAAGAGGCTGGCACCAAGTTAATAAATCATAAATCATAAATTGATGTTGACCAGATAGAGCGACAGGATGCAGCAACACATTCAATAAATTAAAAAAAAAGTGTCGAAAGTCAAAAAGTATGGGAAAAATAAGTGTACATCTTCCTTGTAGGATAACAGACTGTTAGAATTGCAAGGAACCGTGAAAACAACCTGGTTCAATTTGTACATATGAAGGATAAAAAGAACATAGGCCATAGATGAGAGTTTACTATGGGTCACAAGGCCGGAACATTCCTACCTTTTCTGCTTCTCAACCAAATCCAGGCATCTACACATGGAGAGCTTTCTTTTCAAGAGCTTTTGAGGAAATTAACTGGAGAAAATAAGCAAGGACATAGCTATCTATACTTCATTTTCCTTTTTACCTATATTTTTGTTCAGTTGAGAAGAGAATGACAGCTATTATAAAAAGGTTTATAAAATGACTTCAAAAGTCACTTTACAGAAAGGAATTTTAAAAAAGCCTCTTATTAAACTAAAGGCAATATTTGGACCTTATGTTGAAGCCAAATAGCTTTTAGTGCAATTAAATACAGGACATGTAACCAGAGAGATAACACATTGTGTATTTTCAATTAAGGAGAAAAATGCAAAGCAATTGCATAGGAAATGCTCTTTTGTCTTCCTTCATTTGTCTCTAGTTTTTGGCAATTAAGTTGTAGTTATTATGCACTTGTATTTATCAGTATTCAGAGACAACAATGCTTGAAAATGTCAAAAATGTGTTTATTGAATATCAAATTGAATTGTGCATTCATTTTCATGGGGTTTTAAACTGAAAAGAGCTGAGAAGGGAACTAAATTTCAGCATTGTGACCTTTATCTACCAAAGGTACATGATGACCTCCAAGAAAGACACCGATACACCATTTAAAAAATAAGACACAGTTGAAACAAGCCTCTCTAGAGCAAATAACTGATTTTCTGATTATTCTTCCTCTAGTCTGGTTGTGTTCTTCATGTAGAAGTTGAATACAGCAGAGCAGGTACTCTCAGATGAGAAACATCTGTGTTAAAAATTTTAGTGGGGAGAAGGTTGACAAGATCTCAATGTGTTAGATTTATTTGTGGATTTTTGTCAAGCAAAAGCCCTTTTCACAATCCCACAAGAAAGGTGAAAGGTGGCCCATTTTGAATCAAAGATTTTAATTACCTCTGTTTATTATGAAGCAGAAAGAAATAGGGACTTTTCTTTTAAAAAAAAAATGACTTTTGGGCCAGAAATCACTTTGCCAAATCCTCTGGACGATAAATTCTGAATGATAATATCTTCCATTACCCAGTACATTGTTTTTATGAAAATGGGTGGGATGAACGAATCTCAAAATGCCATAATTTTAGCCACCATTTATTCTACTCTATTACAAATTCAATAACCTTGAACCAGAGTTAATAGAAATTCATGATAACTAATAAAACTCAAACTCCCATATCTTCAAATACTGATTCCTTCTTCTCAACCCAGCCTAGATTTCTCTACTGAGTTGGTCAGAATCACATCTCAACTTGGGTGCCCTGGGAGAGCTTCAAATTGAACACATTCATTCCTTGTCTCTATCCTTAACCCTACATCTTCTCCAATATTTTGGGCATCTGAGACTATTTTCTTTACCCACGCTATTTTCTAAATCCATATCCTGTTCTTTCCCAGGTGTAGCATCTTTATTCAGCCTAAAACACAAGAATATTGAGTGCCCTGCTTAAAAATACATGCCATGACTAGCATTATATATAAGGTGATTTAGAACCAGATCTTTGCCTTCATGGCCAGCCTTATTCTAGATAATTTCTCTTGCCATCAGAAGTTCTCTTGATCTTCTACTTGTAATGAAGTTTACAAGTATATGAAAAGTATGCAAGTATACAAGTATATGAAAGGAACGTTGGTGTTCCTTTCATGGTCATACTAATCCCACTAATCCTTTGAAACTTACCATAGCTTTTCTAGGACCCTAACTCAGTTTGTGGTGACTCCGTCAATTTTTCTATATTTTTTAAAATTTTTTTTCTATATTTTTTCAATATAGCAGTCCTCAGTCAAATGGCATTTTGACTGTGTTGAAAAGCAGAGTCTGTGCTTTATCTACAGATTTTAATAATGTCTTAATTATTAACAAGAATATGTAAATAGTATTAGATTCTGTGAAAAGGGTGACCTTTGTCCAAGGTGCTTGGAACAGCCCAGGTACATACTTATTGTACCAACTGATTATTGAGAATGTCTGTTTATTTAAAATATTGTACAGATGTGGATAATAAAGTACATAATAAATACTATACTAATACATACTATAAAGTACATAATTACTGCCGAAGAACCAACACAGAAGATGCACTTTTAGGTCTGGAGAGATAGTGGCATGAGTAGGATACTTGCCTTGCATGCCTTGCATCTGGCCCATTAAGCACCTGCAGGAGTAATTCCTGAATGCAAAACCAGCTTTATTAATAATCAGTATCATTTAAAGACATAAAAATATATTCATAAAGATCAGGAAAAATGACCTGAGTACAGTCTTAGGCCTAGTAGTGAAATTTCAAATTAAACTTTTGCTCTTGTCAATACCCCATTAATTGATATTTCTCTCATTTATTAATTATGTATTCTTTGATAAAATTAATAGACCTATTTGGAAAGTTGTGGTTTAAATCATTTTACATAATTTTTCATGATAAATATCTTTATTTTAAGAGCCTTTGGAAAAGCCAAAGTTATTCAAATTGTAAATCAATCTAGCATAAAACAAAGTGGTTCTATCATAAAGATAAAAAGTATATGAAGTTCCTGATCATAGTCACCCAAACATCCTTCCATGAAAAATGAAACCAAGCAAAAATAAATTAATCTGGTGGTCAGGATGCCAGAAGATTCAGAATTTCGCTAGAAGTTGCCTTATGAGGTCTAGACTTCCACAGCTGGTGATGAGAATGAATGTACAGACTACAGTTACAAATGGTCAGAACATATGGAAAACATTAAATGGAACATAAACATTACTAATCAGAATCCATCCACAATCAATTCTACTTTATCGAGAAATGGCTTTTTATCAGTTCCAACTGCTAAAGCTTAATGGAATATCAATATGGAAAAAATAATTATATTTCCTATCAAGTTTTTTTAATAGTGATTGAATGGTTATAGAAGACATCACTGATTAGAAACATTTTACTATCATTTAATTTTAAGACTTTGAGTTATTATTTTTTTTTTTGGTTTTTGGGCCACACCCAGTGACGCTCAGGGGTTACTCCTGGCTATGCGCTCAGAAGTCGCTCCTGGCAGGCACGTGGGACCATATGGGAACCGGGGGATCGAACCGTGGTCCGTCCAAGACTAGCGAGGTAAGGCAGGCACCTTACCTGCAGCGCCACAGCCAGGCCCCGACTTTGAGTCATTTTTTATCAAGTCATAGTTGTGCGTAAAATTCCAGATCAAATACTTTTACTTTCTTTATTTTCCACTGATTTGCAGATGCATCAAAAAGAAAATAATTGCAAGAACATTTACCTAGCCAAAAATACTTCAATAATCATTGCTAACTTTGTGGATTCAAACTTGTAAAATTAGGGATTTCTGAGAGAAAAGAATGGTTAAGACTCATACATAATTTGAAAGGAAGATGATTATGAAAGATTTTTTTTTTTGCTAATATACTTTTGGACTTTGAGCTCTTTTGTTTGATAGTTTTCTCTTTACAATTCTGTTCTTTCTAAAACAGATAGATGTCTCAGAGAGAGGTGTCTACTTATAACAAGGATAAAGCTAGCCAACTGAGAGTGGTAAAATCAAGTCCTGAGACTGGCGTTCTAATTTTGTTCCACAATCCTGAGATATTTACTGAAATTTTGAAGACTTCCTTTTGAAAACTGGACTTGAGTGACAAGAACATTCTGTAACTTTAATTATAGATGTATTCCATTTAAACCATACATCTTCAGAACTGAATGCGGGCTAGTTGGAAGACAATGATTCCCTAGTTACCTAAAGTTCTTCTTGGGATAGAAATGTAACGTGATGGTAAGGATTCCATATTCTCCGAGTGACATTGTGGCCTGCCCTAGGACTGTTTGTAGAATGAGTTGCTCCCCAGAGCATCAGATACATGTGACCAACTTACGTTTTAAAATTTCCACTCTAGAATCAGGCATTCAACTAGGTATACCATGTTTGGACTAGATCCATACATACCTGATCACAATATTTCCAGCCTTCTTAAAGTCAGTTCTATCAAACTCAGAATCTTTGTAAATGGTGTCTCTCTGCACAATCAGGAAAAAGATAAAGAATATTAACCTCCTCTTTGTAGGGCTCGGAGGAGAAGAGGTGAGTTTGGGCCACACCTACTATGACTCTAGCCCTCAACCTTAATTTTATCATCTTTTTCTCATTCTTTGTATTTTTATACATACTCACCATTTTTTAATATTCTACATCTTAAATGTTTCTGCATCATTTAATGTCAATTAAATCTCACTATCCAATTTTAAGATCTGTTCTTCCTCCTAGATTATCAGTTTGTGTCCTAAAGGTCTCCTTGCCTCTATTGTCACCACTTAAATAGCAACTTCCTCGTTTGTATTTTCCAAGTTGTGACCAGAGTAATTATTTTAAAAACTGAAGTAGATGATTCATCCCAGCTTGAACTTTGTAGGGTAGGATTAGGGGTAAAACTTTTTGACATTGATCTTGGAAATTATTTCTCTGAGTATAATACAAAAGTATAGGTAACAACGAAATAAATATGAGGGAAAGAGAAACAATGGGGCTGGAATATGATATAGTCCAGTAGGGAGGGCCCTTCCCTTGCATGTAGATGACCTGGATTTAATCTCTGCTATCCCATAAAGTCCTCTGAGTCCCACAAGGTGTGATCTCTTAGTACAAAGTCAGAAGTAAGTCCTAACCACCTAACATTAACAAAAAGTTAATGAATAAATAAATGAATAAATAAATAAGAGATAATAAGTGATGGTGAGAATGTAGAGAGAAACTAACTATACTTTCCTGGTATGAAGATAAAATTAATACAGACACTAAAAATGAACAGAGGCTCCATAAGAGAAATAATAAAAATTAGAACTAAAATAAGAATCACATATTTCATATCTGGGATATATACTAAAAATTAATTCAGTATCATATTATTAGCTTGAAAAAGTATATGTACTCATCTGTTCTTTATTATGTTATTTACAATTGGCAAGAGCTACAACCTGAATATTGATGTATGAATGGCTAAAGAAACATGCATATCCAACACACACATACACATATATATATATCACTTAAACAAATATATTTATATACATTTTTGATATGTGATCTGCATGTATTTAAAATAAGTAAAACAGGCCCAATTCTATTTCAAAAGGGTCGTGGTGAAGAGTAAAGAGCAGTTATATATACTTGTCGCAGAGCTTGATAAGAAATTTGATATTGATAATGATCATAGTGTAGAATAAACAGATGACCCAAAGGCCAATTCTAGACTGTAGATTTGTTTTGTGAATCTCAAACTGTTGACATTAAGATATTTTATATAAAAACATGATGACTACTTTCTCCTGAAAATAAGCACTTTTATAATTTTCAGGCAATAACCAAGGTGAGTTGAGTATTACCAACCCATTGTTAGTAAGACAGAGTGTTCTGTTTTTTTACCTATTGAACAAATCATTATAATTTTACCTCTGATTCCTATTCAGCCCAAGACTATGAGCTTCCCAGGCTGGAAAATTATGGATAAAGTCTTTGATATGGAAAGTAGAGGTCATATTACCCCACAGATTGCAGAGTCAATATAATTCTTCCTTTCTTCAGATGGCCTTCAAGTTTAAGTATATTTATATACTTAACAGTATATTTATAATCTTTATAAATTTATATATACATATTTATAAATGATATATTTATAATATATAAATCCTAACTTGAGGTTAGCATTATCACCGCAAGCAAGGAAAGGACATGGAAATATTCCTTTTGTCTCAGAAAGAGATTGCATGAGCTAGAGAAAAAAACTTGGGAGAGTGCATTTTGAAAACCGTTTCCAATTGATTTCCACAGGTGGTACAGCCTAAAATGTGGACCTCACATAGCCCAGGGAAGCTGGTTCTTGCTCCATTTCTTGAAAGATCTCAGGCCCAGTGACAGGCCATGTGAGACTGCTTGTCTCCCTTTGCACTTGTCAACAGCAGTTGGTAGCATTTCTTCAAATCAGCAAGGAATCCTGTGGTGCAGACAGAGATGGTGTGTGTGTGTGTGTGTGTGTGTGTGTGTGTGTGTGTGTGTGTGTGTGTGTGTGTACTTCAAACTGTATCATCTTCTTCTTAAAGTCCTGGGGTGCCTATGTCCCACTGCATATGACAGTAACTTCCTATGTGGTCTCTGATGTTCGGTTTTGTTGTGTCTTTTTAACAGACTACAGAAACCCGACCTGCTTCAATGCAGATCAAACTATAAGCAGTTTGCTTCATAACAGGCTCAGAATTCAGCCTTGCTGGTGAACTCTAAATCTGACCCAGATTCTCATTTACCATTGACCGAGAGTTAATCTAAGGGATGTATATATTTCCTTTTGTTTTTACCATTTGGAGAATCACTGGGTCGAATTGATACATGGGCATACTTTCAAATGTATGTACATAAAATTATAATCACTTTATAAAACTATGGGATTTGGGGCTTTGTTTTTGTTTTAGTTTTGTTGCTATGGCTGGCTGTGCTCAGGGCTTATTTCTGTCTCCATGCTCTGTAATCACTTCAGGCTGGCTCAGGGGATTATCTAGGGCGTAAGTCTTAACCTGGGTCGACCATGTGCAAGACATGTATTTTATCCACTGTACTATCTCTCCAATAAAACCATGTTTTTATCATAAAATGATTGAATGAAGGTTATAAAGGAACATGGTCTTGAAAACATTAATGTATTTAATAAAGTTACCTGATGCTTCAACAACAAAAGTTTAGAAGTCAAATATTTCTATCTAAATTTAATGCTCAGGATACAGAAACATGTATAAAAATATACTAATTTTTCTTTTCATAGTTAAGATCATTGATTTCCACAAAATATTTATAAAGTATTGACTTTCTAAATATAGTCTATAGTATAGCTTAATATGTATAATATAAAGTATTAACTTTATAAATGTGGTATATTAGATCAATAGAATGATTTAGAATGCAATGTAAGGAAAATAAATGTAATTTGTTTTAGTAATTTCAAAAATAGTTGCTAAGAAATACGAGCAAAATGTTCATATGTCCTTATATCCTAATCTAAGTTTTCTTGAAAAACTTTCCAGTTCCTCTCTCATTATTCTTATGCACAAAGAAATACATCAAGGAAACTCTTCATCGCAAAGGAACAGAAATTCCGTAAGTGTTTTTACCTCCTCAAACAGATGACAACAAAGAAAACAAAACAGAAAAACAGCTTCCATTTGGGAAAACAGTTTATTATATTTATTACTATTATCATTATTTTAGTTTTGGGTAACATCCAGTGATTCAAAGATTACTCCTGGTCCTATACTCAGGTATTATTACTGACAGTGCATTAGGATGCTGGGGATCCAATTCAGATCACTGTACTATCACTTCAAACCCTGGACAAACATTTTAGAAACAAAAACTTCTAAGGTTGACATCTACATTTTATAGTTAGTAAGCAATATTGCTTGTAATTTCACAGAAGGCAAAATATTTCACTGAGGGCAAACATTCATCATACAAAGAATCAACAGCCAGTTACCTTTATCCCCATTTGCATATAAATAATATATTTCACAATTTTCTCATTTGTCATTATATGTGACATTTAAGCCCAGCTATATTGTACCTATACCACTAGTTAACTCCTAGCTAGGTAATACTAGGTAAACAAAAACTACATAATGGGTCTGTGGCAAGAAATCGTAATATCTTTCTTTCATTTTAACAAAGCCTTCCATAAAAGTATTCCAAATTCTGCATAACAAATTTTTCAGACCATACAATTTACTCAAGCAGAACAGCATAACAAAAATTTTCCTTACTGTTAAATAAATGGCAAATATAATGAATTGAGGGTAATTTTTCCAGTTGGAGATTTAATACTATGCCCTTTAAATGTTACCACAGGGTAAAGGAGTAAAATTCAAATCAGACAAGTGATTTATTTTTAAAACTACATCCAAGGCAAATGAAGGAAGAGAATTACTACTGCATAGTTGGGTAAAAGTACCTATTTTAGGGCCTTGCAGCGGTGTAAAGTGTTTGCCTTGCACACTACTGACCTAGGAAGGACAACGGTTTGATCCCCTGAGTCCCATATGGTCCCTCAAGCCAGAAGCGATTTCTGAATGCATAGCCAGGAGTAACCTCTGAGTGTCACTGGGTGTGGCCCCAAAAAGCAAATAAAAAAAAAGTGACTATTTTACTTTGTATATCAGTTGATTTTATCACTGTTACCATGAAAATGTAAAGAAAGCTACCTATACAAGAAAATATTATAGCTAAACAAATAATTCCTTTACAAATAGATGGAATTCTGAATCCCATATATAATTTCATGTGGAAAAATCTGGCAAATTGCTGCTGGAGTTATAGGATGCTATATATTATATAGTATATTATATATAGTATGCTCTCTATATATAGCATGCTGGTGGATAATTGCCTTACATGCAGCCAAACCACATTCCACATTTGATTTCATGCACCAGATATGCCCTCCTGAGTCCCATCAGAAGTGATCTCTGAGCATAGAGCCAGGAGTAAGCTCTAAGTACAGCTGCGTGCAATTAAAAATAAACAATAAATAAATAAATAAATAAATAAATAAATAAATAAAATAATATCAAATGTAAATAAAACATAAAAGATATGTAGAAAATATAAAACATAGAAGTAGTAAGCATCTAAAATACATTTTAATTTACAACAAAAACAACATTTAATGTTTAATTTTATTGATTTGGAGATAATTTTAAAGGCACATTATAATGATATAATATTATAATAAAATAATCTTTTCAGCTAAGCCAAAATTTCAAGGCCTCTCAAAATGTTGCATTTTATTAAACTACTGTTATTGTAGTAGTAAAATAATGAAATCTAAAATAGAATTATAATATTTAAGAATATTAAACTACTAGGGCCTCATTGTCTACATAACTCAGCATAATTATGTCACCTCTGGGTTCATTTTACTAAATATCTTGCACTGAGCATTTTTCACTTAAAATTCCTCTATTGCATGTTTTTTTTAAAAACATGTTGGTGTTTATGGTTGTTGGATTATAAATCCTCTCTCCAGCCCCTGGCTACCCAAATCTGTTTCACTTGGCTTTATCTTTTTTTCTACAGGTCACTTAAGAACAGAAAACGGTGCTCTTGTGAAAGTGATAATTTGATTAGCTTAGAAGGCACTGTCATTTTGGTCTCCTTCTATGGGAGAAGAATTTTGGGCAATGGGCAGAATTTTAATTTTTCCTGATTCTATATAATAAAACATTCTGGTTGTGACTAGTTATGACACAGAGCAGCCAAGTCTGTGGTTCCACAATAGTTAAACTACTTCTCAGTTGACCACAAATCTAGTGGAACTAATTAGGATGGAAGTACCAATATACTTAGATTTGTACCAGTGGGAATCCTGAGGCCTATTCATTCTAACTACATTTTCGTTTTTCCTTTAAAGACAAGCATTTATACCTAAGAATCTATACACCCCCTATTTCTGAAATACCCCCTATCTATGAAAATCTAAGAGCCTAGATAAAACTGCTTCCTTTCTACTCTCTATAGGGCATACAAATAAATGTAGGGTTCAATTTAGGATAAGCCTCATTATAATAACTGCTATGTCATTTGATGTCATTATAAAACCCCACACAAGTCCCACTGCAGAAGACTATTAAATTTTGGCAGGGACGCTGAGCTTCAGCTGCAAAGTGGCTATATATGAGCAAATGATATATTCAACATAGGAGGAAAATAGAATGGTAGGAAGATTTTCTGATTTTTTTTTTCTAATCCCATCTGGAAGGCTTGATGAGACAGGGAAGAGCTCTGGAATATGATTAAAATTTCTGGCAGGGTTGAGCTATCGACACAAGAGACAAAACTTCCATCACTGGCCCAATTGACACACAGTCCTACCTGGTGATGTATAGCCTGAGAGGAAAGTCAGGTGTACAGGCAATGATATTGCTAAAGGTGCAAAACTGCTTCCATAGAACCCAATGGCGAACTGTCAGTTACATTCAGAAAGATAAAAAGCAGAATCTGATTCCTTTCCTAGAACTTCTTTTGACCTTTTTCTGTCAGTTTCATTTCCTTCTTATTTTGATTTTTGGTTTTTAGGCCACACCTAGCTATGCTCAATAATCACTCACAGCAGAGCTCTGGAGACCTTAGGGAGTGCTAGCACTGAACCAAAGTTAGCTGCATACACGGCAAGCATCCTACCCACTTACTATCTCTCCAGACCCACAATGCCATTTCTTGAGGCCAAGAAATTCTTTCTTTCCAACAGAGGTGAGTTTACCATGTGACTAGGCATAGGTCAAAGTGCTAGAATATCAATTTCCTGCAGATCACAAAGCAAATGCACAAGTTCTTGACAAAGAAACATGTTAGGATGAAATGTGAGTAAATAAAATAATAATTCGGTGGGACCATATCCAATGGTGTATCAATGTGGAGGACATGAGAGAGCTATGAAGCTACTGCTCCTCCTCAGAGTGAAGAGTGAATGAACTTATTACCTCATGATGAGTTGAGTGCTCAATTTCTCCTATCTACAGAAGGAATGATAATTTTCCTAGAATTAGATGCATGTAAGTGGTAATTGCTCTTTCTCCTCAGTGACTTCTGTATGCAATGGTAAAGCTGTGGATGCCAACCACTCAGCCACAGGCTGGCATTTGCATAAGAGCTGAGCTTCTCTATCCCAGAAAGGTGAAATAGGAAGCCCAAAAGCAGTAGATGGCTTCTGAACTTAGTCAGAAATGCTTTCAGAATTAGCTTTGAGGGGTCTCAAACTTGGGGTTCCCGGGATGCAAATGGCCCTCCGTACAATATTTTGTGGCCCTGCCCTAGAGGAAGCTTTCTTTGTTTTGTTTTGTTTTAGTTGTTTGGGTCACACCCCCAATGTTCAAGGCTTACTACTGACTTTGCTTTCAAGGATTACCCCGACTTCGCCTCCTCCTGCCCTCGGGTAAATTGAGTTTGAGACCCCTGGCAGGTTCAGTTTGGGGTCTGACTAAGATGCACCAAATAAAACACAATGCCAGCTTCTTATGCTCTGATATTGGTGTTTTCATAAAAGATTGTTCTCTTTTCCTTTTCTGAATATTAAAGATTGGATTATATGACCACTGGTACCATATGCTGGAAGACATATCTAAAAAGAAATGCCTTTCGGGGAGCACTGGAGAAGAGAAACTCTCAATAGAACGTATATGGCAAACACACATGAGCTGAGTAACTGACTACTGACTGACCCAAATTGCTTCAAAAGACCACTGGAATGAACTAGAGCAGATCCCCATGTCATAGATGAGAAACCAAATCTAAGATCATTTCCAAACTGAGGCACCCCAGAATATTCTAAGTGGGGTAATAGATGAAAATCATGTAACTGGCAGGCAGCTACAGCATAAGACTAGGGGCCAACTGGTAAGATGGGATTCCAGGAAGGAAATAAGGTCAATAGAGGAAGAATAAGAGTCGGGAAAATAGTTGAAGAACACTACATGATTCAGAAGCATGACATTTCTCCCATGGAAACATTATTCGAGCCCTTTTTCATAGAGCATGATACATGGAATTAAATACACTGAGAACAACAATGGAGAGAGAATGAGAAAAGCTCGATACTGAAAACTTTTTTCAAGATTTGAACATAAGGAGGCATAAAGGAAATGAACTATTGTAACTAAGAACTAATTACAAGTACTGCTTACATTCTTATGGTGGGCTGCAATCTAGCACATTCTTTCCTACAAAGAAAAAGAAAAATAGCATTGTATGATGTGTGTATAATAACCTCATTGTTCACTTTACAGGAAACAAAAGGCAAAGTTTTCACAAAAGGTATAATTCATTATTTTCAGATCTGGATGAATTAAAATGGAACAATAAAGAAAGAAAATAAATCAAACATCTTCATGTTAAACTGTCATTGTGATAACAAAAAATAAGAACAAGATTTTTCCTGAGCATTTTATAACTGGATTAAAGGGAAATAATTTTAGTAAACACATCATGATTTGATTCTCCAGTGAGACAAACAAAAACTTTATTGCAAAACTCTGAAAGTTACTTGAAGTTTACAGGAAAAATGAATAGATTCTGCATATCTTGCCTTCTCCTTGCCCCCCATGTCGGCCAATCAAACACTATAAATGCTGCCACAAAAGTCTTGCAACAGCAGGCAGAGCAGAATACCAAAGAAAGCTCACAGCAGGATTTTAAGACAGCTGGATGCTAATCATGTACAAAACCCTGGAAAATTTAGGACAAAATCATCATTTAAAAAGACATGTTTTTTATAGGCTTTTTGAAATTTGATGATAAAATCCTAGTCATCAAACCACTGCATTTTTTAAGCAAAGTGATTTTAAGAAGACAGAGCTGGTGGAGTACAGAGGATGACCCAGTCAGAGAGGCTAGGGTGACAAAGAGAAGCTCTATAATGTATTCCTATACCTTGTTCACATTCCTGAACACCACACTTGACCATGTACCTCAGGTCCATCTTTCACATGAAGAAAACACCATGAGAGGACAGCCCTCTGACATTGCTATAGTCAGTGACTCATGTGGCTGTCCCAGAAAGTGTCCCAGACAGTAGGCAGAGAAGATTTCACAAGTGCTGCAAGGAAATTATTGGGCTTCTAATTCAAAATCAAATATCCTAATGAAAGAATTAGGCACTAAGTAGGTAGTCACAGGCAGAATTGAGGGAGTTGGGATTAAAAATCTGCAATTCAAGTCCTGTGTGTAATCCCATAATTTAAAGCAGTGATCACCCAGCATTGTCCAACTATGATGTGAAAGCAGGTTTCCAGAGGATTAAGCAGCTCCACTTACTCTTAGGTAATTTAAGAGTTTTTACAAGAGTTCAGGAAATCTTCAAAAGGTTATTTGAGTTGAGAAGGCAGAGCCAGGAAAGCTAACATTATATTAAAAAATACTTAATTGCTAAGCAACAAGATAAACATGTGAGTGATCTTCCTAGCGACAAAGTCAAAGGTCAAACTTTGTAAGTTAAGGTATGGATGTAAAATCTCACAAAACCAATGAGTCTTTTGGTTTGGGGAATTTTGAAATTCTTTTTCATATCAACATTAGGGAAATAGCCTCATAAAATTTCTTTTTATTAAGGATCTCTTGTAGAGCTTGCTTTAAATAGGATCAACACAATAATTTGACTTACTTGAGCAAAAGTTTAAGTTAGAAATGAGTCGTCAAATTCTGAGAATATTTTTTTATAATTTTAACAGATACTTGAAGGTTTGGTTCCTATATGAAAACTGAATAGATTTCACAGAACTCTGGTTAATTTCATGTGTATCATCTGATCACAAATTCTTTTTCTCCACGTCTCTACCCTTACAAAAAGAAAATCACAATTTGTCGCTCTTTATTAGTCAAAAACTTTTCCTAATGAAAATCAATCAATAAATAATAATCTCAATTAGAAGTTGGCACTGTTTCTAGATGATCATTAAAATATTTCCCTTGTTAGAGCTTTTAGGATACCAGTTACCAAACACAATAGAATGGCTGTAACTCACATTCATTAATTTGAAGATTTCTTATCACACGAGGCTCTCAGCATGAACAAGTGGAAAATCCTTGCAAATATTTTCCACACTTCTTTGTCAGAAAGGCAGGCATTTTGGGAAACACAAACCTTATTTCTTGCATAGTTTTCTAACTAATGAAAGAGATGTTCGGGTCAAGGTAGGTAGTACTGATTCTTTGGTAGCAGAGCCCACTGAGATGAAGCAGAGATATTACCTCCTCAAGGAATTTCAAAACAGCAAATACCCTCGACATTTAAGCAAAAGAGGTTTCAGTCACCTATATGGAAATGTATTATAAACAGCATCAACACAGAATTGACATAGCATAGTATTTGAAAATATTTGCTCTTCCTATGTTTTCCCTAATACTATGTTCTTGTCTTTTACTTTAGTGAAAGACTGTAGTACCTGGTGCACGTAACTAACATAAAACACTTGTTAATTAACTATGACATTAATGAAGCTTCTGACTACAACAAGCATTAGTAAAATTTGTGGGAAATCAAGAGATATGGTTGGAGACTGGAGTTATAGAGCAGCAGGTAGGACTCTTACTTTGCATGTGACTAACCTGGGTTCCATCTCAGTGCCCCATAGGTTCTTCCAAGCCCCGTTATGAGCGATCCCTGAATGCAGAGCCAGGAATGTCTGTGAATACAGCTGATATGGCCTTCACCAAAGAAGTCATACTTGGATTGTCAACTGTGAAGAGTATAACACCCCTTATCTCTCATGTTCTACATCCTTCCTGACCACTATAGGCATATTTTAGGACAGATTTTTCACATTGAAAATAGCATCAACCCTACTGTTAATTGACTATATGGAAAAATACAAAATTTATTAAAATTGCTTTGAACATCATTCTATCTTCATAGGCCAAATATATGCTCAACCATTTAAAATGGGAAATTCATTAGCTATACTTCTATATGTTGTTATAGTTCACATAATTATAGTCTTAGGCCATAGATACAACCATTATCAAAGTTGGAAATTTTGACTGCATATAGATTTCAAGACTGCAAAAATTCAAAGAAAGCTAGAAATTAAATATATTTTATTTGCCAAGCTCTTCCAAATTAAATAACCCTTAACTTAGCCTTATCTATCTTTAGAACTAAAATATACAGTATGATTCCTGGCACAGAGATTCTCATTATTTAATATTACTGGGGGGGAAATCAGTCTTTGGTCTGACACAAATTAAAAAACCGCATCTGAAAATGCTAGCCTACTAAATCACTAGCAAGGAAATGAATGTACTATTTTAAAAAAATGCATATAAATCATGCAAAATAAGCTTAATAGCATTGACCCAGAATTCCAGATGGTCATCATCCAGAACAAAAATTAGTGCAGTTGAAAGATTCAGGAAGAATAAAGGTACATTTCGTTTATTCCATCTTTAGTTAGGAAAGTGTTTGATATCAGGGATTCAGATTTTCCCCTCACACTCCATTTAGATGCCTTAGATGATGACCAATCTACTAGTCCTGGCCACATACTTACACAGACCTGCACATCACAAAAATCATACCACAGAGTTTAAGGCAAGCTCAGCTGAGTGGAGCTGAATTCCAAAGCAGGCTCAGGAGACAAGCAAACATCAACACATCACAAAGCAGTCACTCACACCTTACATTCCTAATCAGGGTTTTCAAAGGAATTCCTTGGGTGAATGTGATTCACAGGATGGAAGGAGGAAAATGTAATTATGCTACTTTAAAACAAAGTCAAATTGTCAAAGTATATATCTTAGGCAGAAAAATATCTTTATGTAATGCCTTTGAAGCCTTTGGTAAGGAAAAAGGGAACATTTTCAGTAGCATTGATAAATGGACTAATGCTTCCAACTGACAAATATTAAATAAGTGACATGTGCCGTACCATCCGGCCTCGTACCTGGAAGCAAAGCTCTTTCAGACAGAACCATTTTCAAAAATAGCATCAAAGATGACTTTTTCTTTGCTTTTTCTGCCGTATTTTTTCCCTCCAATTATTTAGTGGAAAGAGAGGCAGCACAAGAACAAGCAGGTATAAATGATAATGCTTTTCTCTGTAGTCCCTGGAACCATTACTAAATGTAATTGAATGTATTAGCAGGTCTCTGTAGGAATGTGATATGCTAACACACTCTAATTTTCATTAGTTCCTTCAAAGTGTCATATAAGGAATTTAAAATACGTGCATGAGAGAAATTAATAATGGCAGATTCTGTATAAAGGTATTAAATTGGTTAATTTTTTTTTTCAAAAAGCAGAACAGTCTAGGAAGAGAAAGTATTGAAAGCAGACTCAGGATAGTGCTCTGGTGATAGTTCATCATTTGTTTTCTTGAAACATTTGTTGTGCCAAAGAGAAGAAAGAAACAGAAAATCCATTTGACCTCTTCATAGCGAATGACTGACCTATAGTTGCACAATGATGAATTTGGAAACATTAAACTTGCAGATAAAATAAAGGTGGAGTGGAGTTGAAAGAGGGACTGCCTTGGAGTCCTTGGGGAAGGGAAGTAAGTACAGTGGTGATGAGTGTGATGTTGGAATCATATTCTTGAGAAACCATTGTTAAGGATATTGTAAACCATAGAATTTCAATAATAATAATAATGATAATAATAAAACAAGGAAGAAATGAAGGGATTCACTTTCTTTTCTTTTCTTAGAAGGAAAAGATTTCCAAACCTTAGTTTAATCTTGCCAGTGAGAGGCCAGGTTTCCCTTGCAATGATCAAAAAAAAAAAAAAACCCAGCACTGCTAAGACATGGTCATTTATGGGGAGTAGGCCAGGTGGCCACAACTCTATCTGTCCAACAAGCACATCAGAGTTGCAGGTCAGGTTATGTTCACTGCTGAACATATAGGAGAGAAGTACTTAGTGCTAGTCTGTAAGAACACAATCTACCTGGAGTCTAGGACCAAAACAAATTTGCTTTCTTCTCTGTAAATATTATGGAGAGCCTAGTCCATTCCTAATCCTTAGCATCAAGATGTTTGTGAAAGAGGAACTCATTTGGACTCTTCCATGTGTGGGAGTAACTCTGCCTGAGAAGAGGAGATATTGGCACCAGAGACCACTTGTCTGGAGGGTCTTGCAAGGTTCTTTGCAAGAATGATAGCTGCCAGCACATGGGCTGATCTGTGCCATGGCATCTGTCAGTATTGGGCTTCAGCTTCCAGGTCTTTCTGCTGCAGAATGCTACACTCTATATCCAGTTTTCTCTCCACTCTCTTCACAAGTCTGTAATGTTACTTTCTGGGATGAGTGTGTGTTGCCTGATATTAAAGGACCCTTTAAATCCATCCTTGAGAACTCCCCAGAAACCAAACACCTTATCCCAAGCCTCTGCTCCATTATTCATTTTAGTTGGTCTAATTGCTTTAAAACTATGCCATGCTTCAGGATGGTTTCCACCAAATGCCATCTCTCATCAGGAGTGTCTCTCTCCTGAGAATATCTCCTAGATTGGGTGAAAATTGTCAACTTTATATGGTAGTCCTTGCAGATCTTCTCTGAGGAGAAAGTCATAGCGTTATTTTCTGACAATGGCGCCTATGAAGAAATGCTTCACATTTTGCATGCAGTAAGCCCTAACTTGCTATTGAGCCCCAACCACAGAGTTGCAGCAGCACAATTGCTGTTTTTGTACCACTTGATTACAAAATAGTTCTTAGTTTTTTTGTTGTAGAAGAAATAAAAACTCTTTAGACTTCTGTCCGTTAAATAACTAGTAAAGTAAATCTTTTGGAAAAGCATACTGAAAATGAGTCACTTGCATGAAAGCAGAAGATTCTTGTGTCTCTGGAAATGAGCCATCAAGACACTGAAGCCACCTGATTTCCAACTTGTTCTTCCACTTATCTCTCCATTAACATTTACATCTGAACAGGGACTGATTAAATTTTAGCATTTATGCTATAGAGGACCTACGGCATAAAGGACCTGTGGACCTGTAGGAAGTGCTTAGAAGATATTGAAACAAAAAAACTAAGAAGGAAGAAATAGATGTGAAAAGAGGCTAAGAGATAGCACAGCAGTAGGCCATTTGCCTTGCATGCAGTGGATGGTGGTTTGAATCCTGGCATCCTATATGGTCCCTGAGTCCTCCAGGAGTGATTTTCTGAGCACAGAGTCAGGAATAACCCCTGAGCATTGCTGGCTGAGAACCCCCCCCCCCAAAAAAAAAGAAGAAAAGAAAAAAGAAAGATGTGAAATAAAGAGTCAATTTGCACTGATTTTAAGAGACTAACAATCATTTTTCAGACATTGCTATTTAAGTTGAAAGTCCTATTAAACTATCAGTGTAGAAATCATAGATAGTGGAAGTGACCTAATGTCTGTCATACCAATAGTTTGGAAAAAGGTATTACTTTTAAAGCCAGAGAACTAGTACAATGGATGGTAAAGAACTTTTCTAGCATGGGACCAACCTAGGTTTTGATCCCTGGCATCACATAGTGTTCCCTGGGCACCACCAGAGAGCTCTGATCCCTAAGCACAGGGCCAAGAGAAAGCCACAAGCACAGCCAGGTGTGACACCAAAACCACATAAAAATAATATGATTTAAAGTTTTACCTTTAAATGAGCTTGGCTCTAATTATATACTTTTGAAATCTATTACTTAGTAATAGACTAGAAGTAGAAAGAGCAACCAAGCCAGTCTGTGAGCGTGGGATATGCAATATGGTCATTGCATATGGATATGCCATGTGGTCAAAATTACCTGGGTTTATTTTTGGTAATAAGTGAGACTAAGACAATGCTGCTACAAAAAAAACTGGGAATTAAGGTATAGAAATATGCAAAACAGGGGTGAAACTTAATTATGTCATATTAAGGAATGCATTCTAAATGAATATCAATGAGTAGGGTTTGAATATGGTTATTCAACCAAAAGATGGTGTTAGATAAACTGCAAGTTCTTCTAGTCTCCAAAGAATTATTCATATCATGGCATCTGGAGATAAGACAGAGAAAGAAGAAGTATTTTATTTTCTTCTCACTTTTTGTTTGAAAAAACCCTTTATTTTTAATTCAAAGTTCAAACAAATATTGGAAAAGGTTTGATTTAGATTAGATTTCTCATCTTTCAATAAGTAAATTATAAATTACTTCCAAAAATGTCTTTTAAAATTCAGGAATTCATTCTGCTCTTCCCTTCATAATCATCCCAGTAATGCTAACATCAAAGTAAATAATCTTAGTAGTGAAAAAAATTGCACTGGCTCCTGGTGTTCAACTTAAAAATGTTCTCAAAAAACACACTGAAGGGGCCCGGGAGATAGCATGGAGGTAAGGCGTTTGCCTTTCATGCAAAAGGTCATCGGTTCGAATCCCGGTGCCCCATATGGTCCCCCGTGCTTGCCAGGAGCAATTTCTGAGCATGGAGTCAGGAGTAACCCCTGAGCACTGCCGGGTGTGACCCAAAAACCAAAAAACAAAACAAAACAAAACAACAACAACAACAAAAAAAAAACCCACACTGAATTAAGTTTGTTAAATTTGTTTCTTTTCTTTTCTTTTTTTTCCCCTTAAGTCTCCCCCTGCAATGCTCAGGGCTTTTTCTTGTCTCTGTATTAAGTAATCTCTCCTATTGGTACTCAGGGATCATAGTGAGTATTGGGGTTAAAATCTGAGTTTACCACAGGTAAAGCAAGAACCCTACCAATGTAGCTACTTAACAACTCCCACTTTTGCTTATTAGAAATCTAAATACACACTTTGAAAGTCATAGACTCTTAAAAAGGATCATTTCCTTCAAACAAATCCTTAAAAATTATTGAAAATTGCCTTGGATCTCATTCCCCAGACTATTTCAAAAGACTTAATGGGTATATCTATATTTTCTTTATATGTTTAATTCCTTAATAGTTATACATCTTAGTGTGTTTATTTCCAAATGAAAAGGTAGCCACCTCCATCTCTTTTTTTTATTTTAACTTTTAATTTGACTGGTTTGGGTTCTGCTTAGTATAAAATTCTAGTAGGACATTTTTGCTTGGGATAAAAGCTCAGGTCAAAATCAGAGTACAGAGATTATATAGCTTGTCATTTTTACCTCCAAATGCACCAACAATATAATAAGGCATTATTTCTTTTTGCATAGGCACACTAAAATGGGGAAATCTTATTTATAGAAACAAGTTCTTATCTACTAGGAAAAAGAACCCATAAATTTTATAAAGCAGGGGCACCTTTCACCCTGAACATATATCATTAGGACTTGACTTAGACCTCATGTGATCTAACATAGACTGACCAACCCTGAATCCCAGATCCCAACCTTAGAACTGGCGCAGTTTTCTGCAGTATCACCAAGAATTAAATTTCCCCGTTGTAGGTCTATAAGGCATTCTGTTGACAAGAAAACAGCAGCAGCTTCATCTAAAGTCAGTTGTTTTACCTCAGAACATAACTGTGAAATACAATTAGAAGACATTTAAAAAAGGAAAGAAGGAATACACTCCATCCTGACATCTGTGCAAAAATCAAAATCACTAAATACAGAAAACTGACTACAACATCCATGACTGAACAGAATATCTGAAACCATAAAGAAAGACTCTATCTTAGACTTTGTCCTAGGATCTGTGCAAAAACCAGGACCTCTAATTACAGAGGACTGACTTTGACAATCACAACTAAGCAGAACATTTCTGGGACCATAGCGAAAGATCTTGGGGTTCAGGAATAAACATGTAGTTGGCCTCATGACAGTATGCTTCAATGGTGGAGACACCCTGTATCTCTTAGGCCAAGGGAATTTCCTTTCTTATTTCCCCCCAATACTTACTGTGCCTATGCAAAATAAAACAAACAGAAAAAAAACCCAATAAAACAAAACCTTGCCACACCAGCCTCTCCCTTTTTTCTTCTTTTAAATTTATATTTATAGCTTCTGGACAGGGGCTACCACCTGCTTTCTTTTTCTTCTTCTTTTTTTTTTAACAGAACTATAGAACACAAATCATCTTGTTCTGCCTGATATTTCTAAGTCCCTACAGATTGAGAAAAAAAATTGCATGGTACCAGGGGCAAAGCAGACTTATGAGCATTGAGTGGAAATGAAAAAACGATCAGACCTAAATACCCAACCCAAAGTCAATGACAATAGAATCAAAAGACCCAAACTACACCAAGCTATATACAAAAAGGATCTGTTACACTTGCAGTCCAGGGACTAAGGATGGAGGTAAGGGAAGCATGCTGGACCAGTGGAGGGAGGTCAACTCTGATGGTAGAAATGGCCCTAATTCACTGTCACTATGTACCTTAAATGTAAATGTGAAATACTTGTAATTCACACGATTCTCAATAATAATTATAAAAAACCACACAAATAAAAATATAATTGATTCTGTCTATCTGTATGATTTTAAAATTCAACTAAGATATTAGATTTTTATTTATTTGTAATAAGGGATCAAAATCATATAAAGGAGTCCACGACCCTCCCACAGCATGTTTCATTTGAAGCCCAATTATTCATCCTCAGTGCTTGTAACTAGACTTTTTTTTGGGGGGGCACACCCAGTGATGCTCAGGGGTTACTCCTGGCTATGCGCTCAGAAGTCGCTCCTGGCAGGCACGGGGGACCATATGGGAACCGGGGGATCGAACCGTGGTCCGTCCTAGGCAAGGCAGCAGGCACCTTACCTCCTGCGCCACCTCCCGGCTCCCTCTAACTAGACTTTTTAAACTTCCGATCACTAGAGAAACAAAGAAGCAAATCTATCAGCAATATCTATTGAGTATCAATAATACATTTAACAAAGAACTGATGTTCTCACAGATGTTGGATTACTGGTCCTACCCTAATCAATACACACAGACTAGAAATATTTACTAGGCCATTCATTCTGTTTTTAACAACTATTTCAAACAAATACTTGGTACTCCAATAAGGCACCTAACATTAATCTTTCATACAAGTATCAGAGATATGAGTAGTTATCAGGGAACATTATTAACACACAATAGAGATAAAACATCATGTAATGTAACTGGTATTTTTAGAACTTATAGAGTTTCATTTTGCTAATCATTTGCTCTGTTCTGAGCAAATTTTATCTAGGTATAAGGCCAGCAATATTTTATGCTGTCACCCAAATACGAAGCAATGTTCATTGCAGATTTGTTAGATAGCAAAGCAAAATCTAGACTGGGCATCACAAAGAATACATAAAAAAGGAAGGATAATTATGTAAAGGCAACATTTGAATGCATTGTGTGTGGCTGGCAGACTTCTCCTGACTCACATTAATATTCACATCGGGCACTGTTTAATGATGCCATTCAGAATGGGGAGATGAAGCACGAAGAGGTATAGAAGCAATCAAAAATAATTTATTGCAATAGAAATATCCCTCCTTTTCAAGCATCAGTTTTTCAAAAAAGAGGCAGTTTTTTTCCCTATTCCTAATTTTACTAAATAGATTCTCCAACCTGTCAAAACTTCAAGTGTTCTTTATGAGAAATATAAATTGGTACGATAAAAATTCCTACACAAAATGTATATCATTCAGATGGCAAACCACGTGGATCCTTAAAAACCATGAGACTGCATTAAACATGAGCAAAGGCCTTCTGTTGGACATGAGGTGCTTTTTAAATATTTTAAACAATTTACCCAGGTAACTTTTGAAATTTGAAAGAAGCATTTCTGCATCCTCTGCATCTTTATTTTGATATTAATATGAAAGGATACCCCCAAATAATAAATATTTAGGTTATTCTAATTTTAATTTAAAATTTCAGAAATTAAAATCTGAAGCTTCTCCTCCTGGGTAAATATTTTCTGATAATTCCAAGGCCATTGTCTCAGTACTATTATTAAAGATATAAGGTTCCATATATAAACTAAAATACTATTTCTTTCTTAAAAACCCAAAGAGGAAAAATAGAATGAGGAAGATTAACGGGAAATTACAAACATAAAACATCAAGCACACACAATTCTGAGGACTGATAATAAGTCAAACATTAAGCAAAGTGCTTTACAAGCAATCATTTGTATTCCCAAAAGAACCTTATCGGGTAGGTACTACTATAACTATTTTAGAAATCTGAAAGCTGAAAACAGAAGTAATTTTTCAAAATTATCTAATTTACCAGGGCCAGAGCAGTGGAGCGAAATGGTAAGGTGTCTGCTTTGCCGGCACTAGCCTAGGACAAACTGCAGTTCGATCCCCCAGCGTCCCATATGGTCCCCCAAACCAGGATTAACCCTTGAGCGTCACCCGGGTGTGGTCCACAAAAAAGAATTACCTAATTTGCCTTTAATGCATAAAATCAACATTAAAACAGGAAAATTTTTATCAGAGCATTTAATAATGAGGTGATACTATTATGTGTATAAGAACAGTTCAGATAACAATTTGTAACTTGTGCCAAAGCTTTAGTATAGTTGATAAAACACATGCTTTGTACTTGGCCAACCCAGTTTGAATCCTTAACACCATGTATGGTCCCCCAAGTACACCAGGGGGACAAATTCTCTGCGAAGAATTAGGAGTAAACCAGAGCATTGTGTGGTGTGGCCCAAGTTCCATAGCTCTTAGATACCAGAAAGATTCTTCTTAGACTAAATTCTGGAGAGCTAAAGGTTTTTTATTTGACAATATCTTTTTCTGATTGCAAGAAGCACATAAAACAATTCCACGGTTTAAAGGAGCAGGGCTTAATTTTCATACACATAGCAAGATATCTGGAGGTAGGCGGTTTCTGGTGTTGGCTAAAAATTAGTAAGGTCAACTACACTGAAATAACTTTTGACATTCGAACACTGTAAATGTCTTTTGAAATTTCTTGGAACTATGACACATGATTACTTCCTTTTTTTACAATATTACTTTTAACTGTAAAACAGACTGAGAAATACAAACAGGATTATCATGACTGACTTGGCTCAGTTTTAGCCAATGAACCAAGATGAGTAAAGCAGCAAAGACAATAATTACTTTAGATTTTGAATGTCACAAAAAAACTTTTTTATCATTCTTGAGATCTTAACTCCCAAGTTATTTAAAAACAGATTGCAAGTGAGGGTGTAATTTATTGGAGACTTGAATAAATCAAGTGAGAAATACAATAGCGAAGTAATGCTGATTACTTAAGACTATGGACTAACATTTCATCTGTCTATACTTTTATTTCTTCAAAAGAATTAAGACTGGGAACTAGAGAGAACCTGATCACAAGCCTAATAAATTGATGTAATAAGGGAATATAAGTAAGTAAAGTCATCTCAGTACTTCATGTAAAAATTTTAGTTATTGGGGTAAGAATGGTGTCTTGCCTTGTGCGTGCTAGCCTAGGACAAACCATGGTTCAATTCCCTGGCATCCCATATGATCCCCAAGCCAGGAGCTACTTCTAAGCTCACAGTCAGGTGTAACCCCTGAGTATCACTGGGTATAGCCCCAAAACAAAAAAAAATAGTTATTTTATTCTTGCACCATTTTGTGGAACACTCAACAAGATAAGGCCCAAGCTCCTTTTCCCACTCTAACACTGAGGATATGAACTCAGTATGAGTGTGTTAGTAAACATTACACTAACATTAAAAAGTGAAAGTCACAAAGCAGCAAATGATGGAAATATTATGTTCATATCAACTACAAAATAGTAGCAGTTTGGTTCTAAAATCCTGGGGAGACCCCAAGCTTTTGGTAGTCAGGAAATAATCACTCCAGAAATTACCAGTGTTCACATGGACCAGTCTCTCTTCCTATCTCCCAGAGCAATGGAATCCCTGCTCTAAAGCAAAAGTTATATCATTTTTCTTGGTCTCCCACTTGAGTACCACTCTAAGTCCCCAGTTCCAAATACTGAGTATGGGGTTGAAGAAGATTGCCCTAAATAGGCAGTTGTCAATTTTCTTGATTAAAAAAATATTCTAAGTTCTTGTATTCTCTCCACGATTTAGGCCTATTCATGATAAGATAAAAATAATAACTTTTTTTTCACATTAATCTAAACTCTTGACCCAGGGAGAAGAATCACAGCTCCTATGGTCAGTGTCTTTGTAGCACCTCCACATCCCTGTGGGGGGGGGGGGCAGGGGGAGAGGCAGGCAGACTGATAGACAGAGTGTGTGTGTAGGGGGTGTGTGGGATGTGAGTTCCAGGCAGGACCCTCGACCAGGCCTGCAAGATAGGTGCCACTTTCAGCTCAGTGTAACTCTCCTTGAAGTCTTTACATGCTCATTTCCCTTTAAATATAAGAATTATCAAAATTGGGATGTAAAACAAATGGACCCAGGCAATTCATATAATAAAAAATACATATACTTTCAGTAAAATTTCAGTCTAATTGAATCATCTTAACTATCATCTCCCATTTCCCAGTTTTTCATTGCTCTCATGTGTTGTCTTAAGTTAATGGCCTTTTGAAGTCTTGAGTTTTCAGATACAACATAATGCTATTTATACACAATTATTTGTTCCTACAATGCATTCTCCGTGTTTAGGAAGAATGACACACATATCTACTGAGTTTTATTAATCTTGCTGATGAAAAGATTCAAGCAGGATAATATATCATAAAAATATAAAAAATAACTTTAGATTACACTATTATACCTTATTCCTTCTAAGAAAAGCATTATTGGGGAGTATAACCACCTCTTTTTTATATCCAGCTAACATTTGCTACAGCTCAAAAGCATAGCATCTGACCTAAAATATGGATATAGAATAATGTGTCAAAAATGTTGGGAGTCAGAATAATGAGTTTAACATTAAAATAATTTGTCATATAGCTTAATTATTCATGATGAATTCAGTTATGTCTGGGAAATTATTAGCAGGTAATCCTTAAACAAGCAATGAGAGCAGACATATTCAGCTCAGAAGATACCCCATTTGGTTGACTTTGACCCCACATCTACTGCACACCCAGCTGCCACATTTGTTAAATTGTAGTCTTAAACTCTGAGTAGTAAAATTAATCCAGTTCAGATTGTTCAAGAATGTAAGAGTGGGATTAAATGACTGCAATTACTTGGGTTTCTGAATAATAGGCATTGGGGTGGCTATCTCCCCAATATGCACTTTGGGGTAGTTATTGACTCTTGCCTGAAAGGTACAGAAGGCAGGAATGATCCAGGAGAAAGAAAGAAAAAGAAGAAAGAGAATGGAAGGAAAGAAGAAAGGAAGGATGGAAGGAAGGAAGGAAGGAAAAGAAAGAGAGAAGGAAGGAAAGAAAGAAAGAAAGAAAGAAAGAAAGAAAGAAAGAAAGAAAGAAAGAAAGAAAGAAAGAAAGAAAGAAAGAAAGAAAGAAAGAAAGAAAGAAAGAAAGAAAGAAAGAAAGAAGAAAGAAGAAAGAAAGAAAGAAAGAGAAAGAAAGAGAGAGAAAGAAAGAAGATAAGGAAAGAACGAAAAAAAGAAAGGAAGAAAGAAAAAGAGAAAAGAAAGGGAAAAAGCAATAAAGGAGGAAGAAAAAGAAAAAGAATCAGATGCTCAGATCTGTCCAAAACACTTTCTATTGTTTGCATGAAAGAGTAATCCTATGTACAGTGCTTATCCCTGGAGATATGATGCTACAGCTGGTGGGTCCAAATACATGTCATCACAAAGGCACAGCCCAGACAAAACCAACACCAGTATATCAGAAGCTCCCTCCTCCCTTTGTTAAACACTACATCTTGTGGCTGGGGATACACAACAATGGATAGGGTGCATGTCTCCCAAGTGCCTGATTCAGATCCACTCCCTGGAACTCCCTATGGATTCCTGAGCCACTCCAGGAGTTATCTCTAAGCATAATTAAGTGTGCCGCATCAGTTAAAAAATGTTTCACTGAAAGCAATAAAATACCAACTGATAGACAAATGTGATTTCAAAAGCAAAGGGTCTGAAATTGTGCAATTCCCTGCCTGGTTCTGAGCTTCACAATGACTAAAAAGGGTGTTGGAGTGATAGCACAGCAGGTAGGGCATTTGCATTGGCATGCAGCCAAATTAAGTTCGATCCCCAGCATCCCATATGGTCCCCTCGAGCTCTTCCAAGAGTGATTTCTCAGTGCAGAGCCTAAAGTAAAACCTTGAGCACCGCCAGATGTGGACACAAAAACCTAAACAAACAAACAAGAAAAAACATATCACATATGTGGCAGGGGGACAACATGAGAATACAGAGCCGACTAATAGCAGGGTTGAGGGGCACACAAGAAGGAAGTAAGATCAGAAGGGGGCTAAGTCAGAAAAAGTTTGAGAAATGCTGCCCAACAGGACAATAGTCATCAAGAGATAGAGAGAAGGGACAAGGACTCAGCCACTTAGCCGCTTTTGCATGCCAGAGAGCCTCCAGCAGCCAACTTTAATTTATTTCATTGCCCATATTTGGGTTCTGCCTTATCTTTCTGGTCAGGCAGAAGCAATCAAGATCCCTTGATTAGAAAGGAGATTGTCGGGGGCCGGGCGGTGGCGCTGGAGATAAGGTGCCTGCGCTAACCTAGGACGGACCGCGGTTCGATCCCCTGGTTCCCCATATGGTCCCCCGTGCCTGCCAGGAGCAATTTATGGGCGAATAGCCAGGAGTAACCCCTGAGAGTCACCGGCTGTGGCCCAAAAAAACAAACAAAAAAAAAAAGAAAGGAGATTGTCAGCAAGAAAATGGAGATTAGGTGGGGTGCCAGTGCCAGGGTCCAGCAGTCTGCCTATCTTCTCCCCTTCTCTTACTCCACCCAAATCTCACACCATCTTACATCCAACCAGAAGTCAAGTTCCACTGAATTCATAATGTTCCCTCTTTCTACCTGAACCCCCATGATTTCACAATCACTATTTTATTTCATGAGTCAATGTTTCTTACCTATGGCGTCTCAAAATTTCCCCAAGCACTTTTTTAACTATATATATATATATATATATATATATTTTTTTTTATTTTATTTTAGGCCCTTTGATTTCATGGCAAGGATTCATGCACAAAACATTCCCCCTGAATACTTGTTAGCTCCAAGCACTTTTCCCTTTTCAACTCAAGAACTAATTAGAAGGTAAAAAGTTTTGCTGGATTCTAACACTGCTAGCTGCCTACACAAAAACCTTCACCTGTAAGGTCAGGAAATAGCAATGCCCCCATTTATGTTTTTAATCTTCTTGCTACACATAGAAAAATATATACATTTCTCCTAACCTGTTATTTCTTCCAACTCTCTTACACCCCAATTCCAATGTTCATAAAACGAAACAATACAAAATAAAATAACCCTCATGAATGAAGTGCTCTTACAGTCTCTTCCATAGGACATGCATGGGAAAGGGTCCAGTTTAGTTGAATCCACTGTTGTAAATGGGGGATGGGGTATAGTCACAGCCAGGAATATCCCCAAAGCAAAAATAAAAGTTTACAGAAATAAACATGTAGATCAAATACTGTGAATATGGTCCTGTTCTAAGAGTAAAGCTCAGTGGAGAAGTCAAGGTCATTGCTCAGGGGTTGGGGTGTTGCATAGGGAGAAAGGCGCTGATGGAGCTTCTGTGAATTGGGAGAGTAGTCCCAGATACTGGGAGGCAGAGAACTGAGTGCACAGATGTACTAAGATTTGCAGCTATGGGGCAGAAAGCAGGAGGTGGAAGCAATAAAAAGTGAGTGAAAGGAAAGGGATGAAATCCAGAGGATTGCCCCTAGCACAGGAAGCACACAGCAAGGTATGCTCTTCCAACCAGAATTACATATGGCTCCAATAATGTATCATCAGCAAGCTCTTATATTTTTTTATAGAATCCCTTAAAACTGCAATGGTAACACTATCACCAAGAAGTGAACCAGGAAAGAATGGCAGCTGAAGAGAGACCCACTGTTGACTAAGGGTCCTCCAGACCCATATTGAATTTATCAGGCACCAGACTGCAGAGGCTCCCAGAAGACTAACGTCTCAATGGGTGTAGTGGTTTGTGGTTAATGACCACTGGGGCCACACTCCCTTATTATGGAGTCTGGATCTACTCTGTGAAGGTTGACCTAGTCACAGCGTGAATTAACTACAACTCATCCTTGAAGCCAGCTGCACTTAAGGGATAGTTTGGGTCCCTGACACTATCACATTGTTTCCAGGGTAATTCTCCCTCATTTTTTGAAATCACAACAAAGTAGAAATGCTATTACTTCACCCTTCTCTTCATAGGTTTAGCTACAAATATATGGTTTGAGGGCTACATGCAGTAGTGCTCAGGGCTTACTCCTGGTTCTGTGCTCAAGCATCAGTCCTGATTGTGCATGAAGGATCATTTATATCAGATGTCATGGATGTAAACAAGGTTATCTGCATGCAAAACAAATGTCTTACCCACTGTATTATCTCTCCAGTCTCCTAAAACGCAGATCTCTTATGATGCTTTGTGACGTTATGAGTACTTAGAGCATATTAACTATAACCCTAGGAATGGTCTCTCTACCAAGTATCTGTAAACATACTTCTGCAGAAATCAGGAAGATGCTCTTTAATTCAAATTTTGTTACTTTTTTCCCCTCAGGATGGAGAAACTAAATAACTCAAGTGATTTTTCCCTTTCCCTTGACTACTAGAATGTTCAGACACAAATACAATAGTCACCATTTAAGTGTTTCGTACAAGTACACAGTTTCTTTCTACATTGTCTTTCACTTTAGATTTCCCTTTATATGTATATTTTAATAAATAGGGAAAGATACTAGTTTTAAATAATTCAAAAACATATCCCTCATTTTAAAATGTTTCTAGCAAAAATAATGTTCTAACTTTCTGCTCCACGTGTTGAAAGATGAAGCAACCTGAAAATTTTGCTCAGAATTGTAACAGATCAACAAATGTCACGAAAAACTTTAAAGAAATCAGGTCAGTGCATGTTGCTCCCTGACAAGAGGGATGCTTGTTACTTGGCTCATCTATTCAATTTCTGAATGTTTGCTTTACCTTTTGCCACTGACAACTTAACTTCTGAAGCTTCTGAAACGACTTTGGCACTTCCAACTTGCTTCCAAACCATTGGCCCAGCATATGCCCAAGGTCCTGATAGTGTCTTGTCTTCTAATTCTGCAATGGTCCTCAAACTACAGTCCACGGGCTACATATTGTATTTGTTCCCATTTTGTTTCTTCACTTCAAAATAAGATGTATGCTGTGTGTTTAGGAATTTGTTCAGAATTTTTGTTTTTTCTATAGTCCAGTCCTCCAACAGTTTGAGGGACAGTGAACTGGCCCCATGCTTAAAAATTTTGAAGATGGGGCCAAAGCAGTAGCACAGTGGTAGGGCTTTTGCCTTTATACATTGGCTGACCCAGGACAGACTGCGGGTTTGATCCCTCGGTGTCCCATTTGGTCCCCCAAGTCAGGAGCCATTTCTGAGCACAGAGCCAAGAATAGCCCCCTGAGCATCACTGGGTGTGGCCCCGAAACAAAACAACAACAAAAAAAGTTTGAGGATCACTGCTGGAGAGTCTGCTCCCACTCTATCACTAGGCTATCAGGTGTCACTCTTGCAGGACCTATCCTCTAGTCCCAAGCCAAATTCAAGTTTATAAACAGAGGTGAGTCAGGGTCTCTGTTCTTTTTGTTTGGTTGGTTTTTGGGACATACTCAGCAGAGTTCAAGAGTTACTCCTGGCTCTGTGCTCAGAAATTACTCCTTGCAGGCTCAAGGATGTGGGGGATTGAACCTGGGTCAGCACATGAAAGACAAACACCCTACCTGTTGTGCCATTACTCTGGCCCCTTGATGTCTCTATTTTTATTCAGAGGTGTGAAGAATCCAGATGTGCTAAGGGGCCACTGGAACTATATTTAGGAGTGTTGAGATGAAAGATATATGGTGCTGGAAATTGTACAGGCCTTCACATATGCTGGGCATGTGGTCTACCACCAGAATCACAACTCACACCCCAAGTTTCTCTATTCTTGTTCTCTCCCAAAATCACTTTAATGTCATGTCCTGGGCTGTATCTTATTTCTCTGATTTACAATCACTTTTCATAGTATCCATGTTCAAAATATGTTCAAAACACTAACGAATCCTGAGCAAGTCGCTTAAACTCTTTGTCCTAGCTCTTTCACTTGCCAAGCCTATAAAATAGATTACAGGATGACTGTGAGAATTCAATGAGTGAAAATAAAAATTAGTGTGTACTAGCACAATCTAAGTCTTCTATGATGTGTGTGAGGGTGTACGGAAAAAAACACTTATTGAGTCTTAGAAAACTGTGAGGAAGACAAAGTATAGGAGAGATCACATATTGCTTTAGAGTGACAAAGCAACAAGCAGATGCCTAGAAACAAGCACTAGAGATATGTTCAAGGGGAAGGGAATAAGAGCTTGAAGAGCAAGCCAAATTTTTTTAATTAACTAAATTACTTTATTTTTTGGGGGGGGGCATGCCCAGTTGTGTTCAGGGCTTGTTTCTGGATCTGAGTTTAGGGATCACTCCTGACAGTGTTCAAGGGACTTAAAGAATACTGTGGATTAATCTCAGGTAGACCAAGTTTAGGATCTTCGTGATTGCATGTTTGGTCCATTCCAAAATATTAATAGGATGGGCCAGAGCAATGGCACAATGGTATTTGCCTTGCATGTGGCCAACACAGGACAGACCAACGTTCAATTTCCAGCATCCCATATGGTCCCCCAATCCTGCCAGGAGCTATTTTTGAGCTCAGACACAGGAGTAACCCCTGACGACCTTTGGGTTTGACCCCCCCAAAAAAAACAAACAAAACCAAAATATTATTAGTAAGAAATTATAAATGTTGATTGAAACAGAGAATAAAAATATATTGATCTGACAACAAAATAATACTAAAATGTAAGGTCCAGAAGATTTAGTCCTTTAAGCTCTTTCACACTAAATTTGTCATCACAAGCCTAAGAGATTAATAAGGATGCAGATACTATTATTGTTCAATACATAAGCCTATCTTTGATGAGTAGTATGTACTTCACTTGTACACTCTAGAAGCATGTGCTATGTTAGCACTTTGTGGAAGGTACTAGCCAAATGCCCTGCTCTGTTCTTTCCTAGAATTCAGATCTGTGTGACAAATTTCACATGTGACACTGTGGAGAAAGTGACCCCCATAAGCTAATGTAACCCATCATTTGTTTCCAGCATCTGCCAAAGCCATTTCAATTAGCTTTCAGAATAGACACAGCCATGTAGCTGAGGCAGCAATTTCCCTTTAGAGTACTGTGGAGCAATTTCATTTCATAAACCTATCCCTGCCACTCAGATTCGAGAGCACGCCACATTTGCAAAGATGGAAATGACATCATTATTATCTGAGTTGAGTCTATAAGTCACAAACCAATTCTACAGGCCAAATGAATAAGAAAAGTTGATTTTCTGTGGTAATTTTTCTGTCCTTTGAAACCCCGCAGCATGAAAACAAGAACTCAGCACACAACCTTCTCTCTCTCTCTCAAAGTTTAATTCAATTTATTTATTCATTATTTAGTAAAGTTGAGGTTGGCCCTTAAGAGCACAATACACTTATCTTTTTTTCTTTGACACTTTATTGAAACACTGATTTACAAGATTGTTTACAGTACAGTTGTTTTAGGTATTCAATATTTCCACACTAATTCTACCACCAGTGTGACCTTCGCTTCTACCAATATCCCTATTTTCCTATACCCTGACCACATCTGTTTCCTTAGCAGGTACAAAATAATTTACACTATATTGCTTGTTACAACATATATCTTATAATGATGTTACTAAAGTCATTGCTTGAGGATTTATTGAGCTATTAGATGCTATTGTTTTCACTCATTGAGGTTAGATGGGTTTGATACAATTTTCCCCTCTAATTTTCTGTTCTTCTGCAAGGTTGTCAGCACTATAAAGTTTGGAGGTGTTGAGTGTTCACATATGTGGCCACACACTTGAGAAGCATTAGAGCTTAGGTGATCAGCTGCTGCATCTCTCCAAGGTCAGTCATGAAGCTGAGCAGGAAATTTCTAGTAGAGGCAGGAGCCGGAAGCACTGGGTCTTTGACAAGGTGGGGATTTGGTTTGTTTGCATCCTGCTAAGGCGCCAGAGGTCTGGTCCTGGTGGCAGCTGGGTCTACCTGGATTGACTCAGCTACTGGCATTTCTCCAAGGTCAGCTTGAAAGTTGGACCATTTCTCTGATGGCAGCCTAAGTTTACACTTAAAAAAATTGTAGTGTAGGTTGTATGGTTAAAGTAGTGTTTAAGTTTATTCTATTGGTGTAGGAAGTTATTGTACCTCATTACTAACAAAGTTCCATAAACCTCCAACCACTGACCTTACTTCATCTAGTGTGACATCATTTTAAGAGACGATTGTTTGGTCGTAGATCACAGACAAAGAAAGGGTGAAGGGGGAGAGAGAGAGAGAGAGAGAGAGAGAGAGAGAGAGAGAGAGAGAGAGAGAGAGAGAGA